>PVJD01006775.1:0-93389 GCA_004026545.1 Mormoops blainvillei | reverse complement strand
GGCTGCTCTCAAGAAGACAAGCAGTCACAAGTGTTGGTGGGGATGTGGGGGGAAGGGGACCCTCGTGCACTGTTGGCCGGGAGGTAAGCTGGTGTGGCCGCTCTGGGAAACAGCATAGAAGTTACTCGCAGAATGAAAAATAGACCTACCATGTGATATAGCAATTCCATGCCTGGGCATTTATCCAGAGAAAGCAAAAACGCTAATTCAAAAAGATACGTAAGTCCTCATGTTCACTGCAGTGCTACGTACAATATCCAGGATATGGAAACACCCCGTGTCCGTTGATGAAAGGATGGATAGAGAAAATGTGTGCGTACATATAATGACATATTAGTGAGCCACAGAAGAGGATGACATCTTGCCATTTTTGACAACATGGGTGGACCTGAGGGATATTGCACTAAGTGAGATAAATCAGGCAGAGAAAAACAAATACATACGATTTCACTTACAGGCGAGCCCTAAGTGGGGAAAATGAGTTCATAGGGACAAGGAAGAGACTGATGGTTGCCAGAGGCAGGGGCTGAGGGATGGGGGTGCGAGAAAGGGGTGAAAGGGGCCCCAAAGCACAGACCTGCAGCGATACAATAAACAAGTCCTGAGGAAGGAATGCACGGCATGGTGTCTATAGTTGACAATGCCGTGTTGCATCCTGAAAAGTTATTAAGGTGGTAGATCTTAACAGTCCTCAGCCCAAGAAAGAAAGTTCGTAAAATCGTGCAAGGGGAAATGTGATTCTTTCCTCTTTCCAATGTTTCTACTCAGCTCTGTGCAGGGAGACTCGGGGCCCCTCCAGAGCGTTCCCAGGGGCCCTCTGGGAAGCCACTTGCACAGTGGAGCTTGGCTGAGTCCCAGGCAGGAGCTGCAGGTCTGCTCAGTGGGTGCCAGGCTTTTCCGCTGTGGGAACTGACGGCAGGTGTGGAGGTGGGAGTCCACGCACCATCACAGAGGAAGCAGATGTTCTATGTCATTCTGAGAGCTGACTTCTTAAAGGAATGAGGGAAGAGTCTGAGACCCGATGGTGGGAGAACTTACAAACCAGGCTGCACAGAAGAAGCCTGGGCGAATGGCACACAGGCAGCCCCTGCCCACCCTCGGGCAGGGCTGCCGCCATGAGGACCTGTGTCTAGAGAGGACTCCGAGTGGCTGGTTCAGGGTGATGGGCAGAGGACAGATCATCTGGACTGCTGGGGCCATGACCGGGGAGATAGGAGTCCCTCTGCAAGGCAGAGCTCAAAGGCAACTTGGGGTGGATGCTTTTGTGGGAGTGCAGTGGAGGGGGGAGTCGAGGATGCCAGGAACAGAAGCATGGGGTGCTCCACGGCGGTCGGTCCATGCCTATGGCATGGATCCTCTCCACTGTGATGTCGCAGGGAAATGTTTCTACGTCCCAGTTGGCTCACGTTCGACGCTGGCCACTCACACTTCAGGATGCAAAGTCGGTTTGGCTAACAGTTGCCTGAGCTGGAGGGTCAAGAAGGGAAAGGACTTGGGGACCACGTCAGAGAAGGTAGGAATGGGAAACGGTTTGCCCAGAGGCGGAAAGTCTGGGTGTGCTCAGAGGGCATATCCAAATAGTTAAGGAACTGACTGGTGGAATGGAACGTGATTTTTCTGAGGCTCTAAGACAATGCAACATCAGGAACGCTGGGTACATTGGACAGGAACATGAATTCTGGCTCAGGGAGCTGTCCCTTGAAGCCAGGCTTTGGGATCCGCCGTGCCATGGCTCGTTCGACGTGAAGTTAGCATTATTGATGACGGTGCTCTAGCAGATGCTGGATAATCATCTACCTGTTTGGGGCACTGCCATGGGACCCTCGTCCTGGAAGGAAGGAAGCCGAGCAGGAGACCCCTAACGTTACCTGACCTCAACATGCGGACGGCCTATAGTGACATATGGTAAGTCATACAACGTCAGGCCAACAGTTGACTCCAAAAAAGCAGTGACATGTGAGAAACATGGAGATGTGGGCATCATGCCACTCAGCTGGGCAGGCTGACCAGGGATGGTTTCAGGGAAGGTGAGGCTTGCACGGCGTCCTGCCTCCTGGGACTTCCACACCCTCCGCCCCGGTAGCTCTTTTCTCCTTAGCGGTGCCACCTCATTCCTCCGTCTTGGCTCCTCTCCCTTAGACTTTCAAAAATTGGTGTTTCCTCCTGTTCTGCCCCATTCCCTGCTTCTCTGGGCTCTAATTGATTATTTTCTCTAATTGATCTCCCCCATCCTCACAGCTACAACAGTGCCGGGAGTCTTCCTTGATCTTCTGTGAAACTGCGAGAACTGAGGTTCCGCAGGTCCGAAGCTCACCCCATCATGTCCCCGCCACGCCTGCTGCTCCTGCGTCCCTGTCTCTCTGAACGACACCCCCGCCAGCACGCTGACGCACACCCTGCACTCGGCACCTCCTCTCTGGCGGCCTCCACGGTCAGTTGCCGGGCTCAGTCATTGCCACCTTCCCCTTCGTGTTTATAATCTCTTCCTCTCCATACCCACAGCTTCTGTCCCCACTCAGGGGCTCGTCCTCTCTTGCAGGAATTATGGCAATAGTCTCTCACCTGACCCGCTCGCCTGCATTTCCCCCCCCCAAAACACCTGTTTTCTACTCTGCATCTTCGAGCGATCTTTTGAAAATGTCGTCGCATCATGGAATTTGTTGAGTTGTTGGTAAATTATTGATTCTGTTGAGTGAAAGTGGCAAGGTTTCTGAGGTGGTCAGAACTTGGATAATCGGTGGGCCTTTCTGTCATGATGAGTGCGGGGTCTTTATTCTGAGGGGCACAAAATCACTGAAAGACTTTTAAGCAGCGGAGCAACAAGGCGAAACTAGACTTTCAAAGGCAGCGAGAAGCATGGGGTAGAGGTTGGCGAAGTGGAAGTCAAAGATCCAGCAATCCAGGTAAGATATCAAGAAATTCTAATGGGAATGGGAGAAAGGGGTAGATTGGGAAACATGAAAGAGGTAGATTGGATACAGGGAGGGAGCTAAGGATCACTCTTAGAGCTGTACTGGATTTTGGTGGAGAAACAGGCTTCCTGGGAAAGTCAAGGTGTCCCATTCGTAGACAACTGTGGGAAGAACAGGTGGACATGCCCAGGAAAGAAGGACGTGGGTTCGTTGCATGGGACCAAGGTATGGCTGACAACACAGCATCCTTCCTGCTTTATTTCAGGTAGCCTCACCGTGGGATTTTTCATAGTTTCTGCTATTTTCCATGGTTCCTGAGGGCAGGGTGACAAGCATATCTCACTTGTCCTGAGAGTTCTGATTGATTGCTATGGGCTGCGTGGGGTCCCGGGTCGGCCTGACCTGGGGTAGAGGCTGCTGGGATTGATTGGGGACATCTGCTCCAGGCATGGATGTGGGAAGTGGGGGCACAAGTGCAGTGCTCTGCCTTATCTGTCCTCAAGTTTCCGCTGAGAAGGGACAGAATAAGAAAGGTGATATTGTCAGTTTCTTCAAAGGGTGCCGCAGCCACCGGAAGCTAACATAAACACCACATATAGAATGTGAAAATGTAAGATCCAAGATATAAAACTCTGAAGCCCGAAGTAAAGGGACATTTGCTTTCCAAAGTGGTGGGAGTTCTTGACTTTTATCCCTGAAATAGGGACTTGGGCTTCCTGTGGACCGGAAGAGGGAAGAAAACCTTAGCAGTGAGAAGGATGGTGTGCATTAGGGAAGGCGGAAATGAAATGCGGCTGTTTCCTTTTTGTTCCAAACGGACTTACCAGTAATAGAGCAGGAAGCAGAAGCTGGGCAGGGTAACTGACAGCTGCAGCCACCTCCAGTGAGGCAGCACGTACGCCAACCCGGCCAGCACCACCAGGCCCACAGTGAAGGTGGCTTGGTAGACAATGCCCACTGTTCTCCGGTAGCTGTGCCCGACGAATTCTGTAACTGCAGAGAGAACCCGCGTGGTCAGCAAGTCAGTGCAACAGGGAGCTGGCTGCCCAAGCACGGGGGACCTAGAAGGCCAACCTCAAAACGTCCAAATTCTAGAACTTTCTATACAGCTGTCCGAAATTTTTAAATGTTCTTTGAGGACAATTTTAGAATGATTGCTATTGTGTGTATTAGTGTAAAAATCTTATAATCCTGCATTGGATGGGGTGAAAAACCTGCTGCCATGAGCAAAACGTTTGATTTCTAGAATAATTTCAAGGACGACTGCAGTTGTGTTTCAGAGATATGTAAAGTTTTGACGGAGAGCAATAAGGCGGTGATGACTTAAGGCCTGAGTAAATGAATCAAACATTGAATTTAGTTGGTAGGTGACTTTTATGTAAATGAATACCTCAGGATAACTTGTTCTCTTTCACAAGATAAACATTTTCTTGGCAATTCTGTTAATGTGTGTAAATGTCTTGAAAACCTGTTAGTGAGTTTCAGGCTGCCTGGAGTCAGCTAGCACTGGCTTGCAAAAACATATTTTTAAATTCTCTGGAATTTTGCAAACTGATTGTTAAACTCATTGGCACCTTAAAATCTGTCATGCTGGGAGCATTTATAACTTAGACATCAGAAAATACTATAAATCAGGGTTTTTGTTTTCCAAGAGCCAGTTTGTTGGCACACCACTGCATGTGGTACAGTAATCAGCTTTATCCCATCCCTTCACTGCCTCATGGCAGGTTATGAAGTCTGTGGTACACAATTTTAGGGAACAGTTATTTTTATATCACAAACACACTAGAATTGAAATTTCAGATATTCCATGAGCTGCAGAGGCTCTGTATAAAATGTTTGATAATTGTGTTAAAGACTTCAACCGTTTACTGTAAATTATACAAAAGTATTTTAAAACAGAGTGAAAATGATGCAAGTGCTCCATCAGTAGAAATGCCTGTCTTTCAAAGTCGTTGGGGTCATGAATGGGCCTGAAGGGGCTGGGCTGGTGAGAGGTCAAGGGGGAGGGGTCCCTCCAGGACATTCAGAGGGGCTGGAAAAGACACATGAAGATGCCGAAACTAACAGTTGCTCAAATTTATGTTTATGCGATTGAATTCTACCTATTTTTACATATCTCGTGTTCTAGAAACCAAATTACTGACCGAATAACTGCGTGCATGAACTCCTTGTCGACCAAGCGTACATCAGGCGTCCGCCATGACGGGCCCCTGAGAGTATCGATCACCATCCTTTCTTTAGCCCGTGGAATTCCCCAAACTAACATTGCCAGGTAAAATTTTAAGCACACATATTCTAGTTCTCTCCTGTGTCCTGAGAGCTTTACTATTATTATTATTATTTCAGTTTCAAAGGGTTTGCCTCCCTGCTTATGGATGCTATTTAAAACTATTTTTTGCCTTTAGAAAGAGGAGAAGGGAGGGAGAAAAGCCTCAATGTGTAAGAGACGTTGATTGGTTGCCTCACATGCACCCCAACTGGGAACCGAACCTGCAACCCAGGCATGTGTCCTGACTGAGAACCGAACTGGTAACATTTCGGATTGTGGGACGGTGCCCAGCCGACTGAGCTGCACCGGCTGGGGCTATGGATACTCTCCGAGTGTCGCCGAAGGGAAAGTCATGATGGGTTAATCCCCAAGGTCTAATTATTATGGTGGTAATTTTTTTCTATATTAGCTTAAAGGCGCTATGCCGTTAGAGTCCAGATATTCTACACTCCAGGGAGCTCATGCCTGACTCCGGCTTCTCCTGAGTAGGGACGTAAGTGACCGTCCCGCGCCTGCCAATGACCGAGGCACCTGGGTCGACTGAGCACTTGCGCTCTCCGTTTCCTTGTATATAAACTGAGGATAACTGGGTTACTAGAGCGGATTTATGCAAAGTATTAAAGTCCTTTATAAATCTGGTGTACCTCTCCTCGTTGAATTTTTTTGTGTATGGGCCTTGCAGGCTAGATTTTTCTCTCTCCATAACACCCCAGGTGCAGAAAACACAAATTCCTAACGACTTATATAAGAATCTGGGTGGCGTGATGTTGACCCCCCCATATCTCACTTCATTGTTTTCTCTACAGGAGGGATGCGGAATGAGTGGATTGATGAGGGTTTAGAAATTCCTTTGTTCCAGAAAAAAATACCTCTCGACATGGCCTTGAAGCCGAGTCCATTTTTCTGCCCGGCTACCCCTCGCCTGACTGTATGTCAGCAGCAATGACCCTTGGCTCTCCCAGCTGCACCCCCAGGCCTTCTTACTCAGGATGTAGCCTATTAACCAGCTCGCCTTGCTGACCAGCCCTTGGATCAAGCGAAAAATTAAGGTCCATGTGTAGGTCGGGGCAGCGGCCATGAGAACGCCAGACACGGAGTTGATGAGGATTGTAGCCAAGAGGCAGGGCTTACGGCCAAACCTGCAAGAGCAACGAAGAGAGGGAAGTGAGTTACATTAGATGCTTGAAAGCTGTAGAAAACTTCTGAATTCCGGAAATGCAGGAGGCACAGGTTAACACCCACCCGGGAGGGTCTGACTTCAGGTCACTTCCGTTCAAGACTCTTCAACAGTGCACTGTGCCCACATTTTAAGCACCATGGCCCCATTCACCCCGGGACTGGAACCCCTTCTCGGTCCCACACCTCGGAGGGTTTTGAGGGAGCGGTTGACTCTTCCAGGCCTCCCACTGCTGAAGGCCCCAGCGGCCTGTCCGCGCCTTCCATCCCCAGATGAGATGCGGCCTTTGCAAAAACAGTCCCAACCAACTGCCCACCCAAGAGCTTTCGCTTTAGGGAAAACAAAATTTATTGTTTATTGTATTCCTCTCCCCCCCACCCACATTTCCTCGGACTGCTTGTGGACTTTGTGGTGTTTGCACGTCGCTGTGGAAGTGCTCTTTTGAGTCTCACCATCCATGAGTCACTGCAAGCACTGCCACCCCGACAGCTTTGTGACTGAGCACCCCAGAAGGACGGCTCCCGCACGGGCTACTTGAGGGACGTGGGCTTCATCGGCACGGGGACCCGGAGAGTGTGCAAGTGGTGCCCTGGGTGGAGGAAAACCGGGACCCCTGGGTTGGACCTGGGCCTTCCCACTTCGGGTGATGCTGGGTGCGCTAGTCACCCTTTCTCAATGTCTGCATTTGGAAAAGACCCGTCTGACCCAGGCAGCATTAAGTGTTTAAAATATGAATTGCCTTTTTTGACCCCCACGGTGGTTCCCCTATCACACTCTCTCACGTGCACACGCAAATAGAATGGAAGAAGAGGCCAAGCCAACAAAACCTCAGACAATTGAAGAAAGAAACAAAACAGAGGTATATGCAAAGCTTTGGGGGGAAGAATTATGAGTGATCAACTTCACTTGGAAGATTTAAACATTATGAGCAAAAAATGAGGTCATGAAGAAGGTGGGTAATTGACTGGGGGTTATAAGTCAAGAAAGCACTGTCAGTAGAAAAGTGTGACTGCTCTCCAACTCCTTGGGTGGGATGAGAATAATTAACTTGTTTATTCAATCAGCCGGGAGGCTCAGCCTCTGTTAGCTCCCTTCTGTCCAGGTGAGAGTTGTCTCTGCCCCTTCGAGTGAAGGAGGGGTGGTGGGGGAGCCAGGAGCTGGCCAGACGGCCACACTCCGGAGCCCAGCGGACCTCTCCAAACAGCCGCCCTCAGTTCTGAGGCAACGGAAATAACAGTGAGTGGCCTTCCTGTGGGCCCCACAGGTCTCCCACACAGAGTCCCAGGAAGGGCTCTAGAGGGAAGCTGAGCAGACAGTCACAGTAGCGATGTGACTCAGGGAGCTGCCAGTGGCCCAGCCTCTCCACTGTCACCCTCCTTCCTGCTACCCCAGTGGGGCAGGGCTGTGACAAGGTAGACGCCCCTGGGCCTGCGGTAGATTAAGGCACCCTGCACAATCTAGTTTTTAATCCAGCCTGACAATATCACACAATCGGACAAAACGTTCTACTTGTCCGTTTTATTTTATACTCACAGGTTTGGGTTTACATGTAGTTGGGACAGGAAGCATAAAGTATATCTTACCATTTATTTCAGAATTAAATATCTATTTGTGTTTTACGGAAGACTACGATATAATTGTGGAGTTCTCTAACACTATATTGTGCATTTATATAGACTTATATATTTATATAAAACTACATAATTACATAATTTCGATATACTTATATGTCTCTGTTTCACTTGGCGACGGATGATTACAGAGCATGATGCTGTCCAAAGTGTTGAGCGCAGCCCCAGGGCCATGGAAAACACTGCATAAACAGCTGGTATTAGGAATATTAAATAGTTAGCCCTGACGGCCCAGTTATCTGAAGGGCTTAGCAAGTGTAAAGCAAATCTTTCTGTTCCTTTTCTTTGAGGACTCCTAAAAATATCAAACTGGTTGTCCACAGAGGAGAGATACATGTTTTCAGGAACTTTCAGGACAGTGAGCCAGGGACTCTCTAATGACAGATAAATGACAGGGACGGGATAGCTGGGAGTCCCTAAATGCCCAAACCAGAGGCACAGACCACCTGCGGGACATCCGCCACCAAGTGGTTTTCTGCGTGTCTCTCCAGCGACATGGACATTATGGGCATGGTACGGATGCTCTCGGTGTAGACAGACCTGCTTCCCTTTCACCCTGTTTCATCCCAGGCTCCACACCTGTCACTGCCCCTGGACCCAGGCCCTGACGCAGGAGTCCCGCGGTCCCCTGGGCAGCCTGCCTGACCGGGCACCTGGGAGAGGAGGCAGAGGACGGACAGAGCTCAGAGGCCGGGAGGGGCACACCCGGTGGATGGCGATGAGACCAGAGAACGAACTGGGCACCACGTGGGATCAAGTCATCAATCACTCTCCCTCCTAGCCCTCGGCTTCCAGACAGCCCCCAAGGGAAGACCACGGCCTCGTACCAAAACACCCCCCACGGCCCAGAGAACTGGAAAAGGAAGAAAGACACGGACCACGCTTCTCTTCCCGGAGGAAGAAGTCAGAGATGGCCCAGGCACGCGGCGCCAGGTCGGGCCACCGCAGCCTGCACGGTTTGGGAAGCGTGGCGCTCGAGCAGGGGCAGGTGAACCCAAGCATTTCTGGAACCTGCGGCACCCACCTGTCTGCTATGTAGCCGATACCCACAGCACCGATAAAAAATCCTACATTCACAGCCGACTGAAACAGGTCCAGCATCCAGGAGTGGGCACACACTAGATTAAACTGCTGAGGGCAAGAGGGCCCCAGGTCAGGGGAGAAAGAAGACAACATTCCGTTAGACTCCCTCAGCCTGGGAAACTCATCTGTACCCGGTGCATTGAACGGAGGGGGCCAAGGGACAACGAGCCGACTGATGTCTTACGATCACATTAATTTTCTCTACGCAACCGAAAGATTTGCCCTGCGGTCTCTTTAGCATTCCATCTGATAGCATGTCGTTCGGCTAAACTCTACTGTTGGCCAAATTGGCTGAAATTGGGTAATTCATTTTGGCCCCAAACCACTTCCCTTTCTAATTTTAAGACACAGAAGCAAAGAGGTGTGTGAACAGGATTCCAAAGCCGCCGGCGGAAGCTGGGCTGTGCAGTGTCTCGTTGCGGTCCCTCTAACAGCTAGGGGACGGAGAATGTCTTGCTGGGGCTCTTACCTTTGCTTTCATTTGGAACAGGTGCTGGCCTGGAAGTTGGGAGATCCGGTTGCCAGGGCTAACTGCTAATTATCTCACTCTGTGGCCTTGGGCAACATTTTCCTCTACCCAGGGCCTCAGTTTTCTCATCTCTGCAGGGAGGGATGAGTTCGGCCATGGTGTAAAACCTCTTAAAGTTGTACGGTGTTAAACCTGTGAACCTCCCCATTTCATGCGACTGTTAGACCACTTTAGGTCCTCAGAAAAGGCCCCTCGGCCTACATATCTGTTCATGCAGAACATCGTCCAACACATTATCCAAACTTTTAAAAATTAAGCTAGGCAACTGGTGTTCTCTGTATTCTCAGAATAATTGCATCTCCCTCCCACCCTGTTTTGCTTTGCCTCGAATGAAAGCAAGTATCTACATTTTTTGTGTTCTCTATATTTATTGAAATGAGGTTTTGCAATTAGGTGTTGATGGTGGCTGCAGTTTTCAATGACATAATAGTAACACAACATCAGCACCAACCCCAGATGGTTTCGTGTAGACCCTTTGAGCAAATTCAATAGAGAAAAAATAGCCATTAAAAGGCAAGAGCCTCATGTCACAGTACGGCGCCGTCCCGGTGGGCGCCGTCCCGGTGGGCGCCGTCCTGGGGAGCACCGTGAGCTTGGAGGGAGAGATTGGGGCTTCCCGAAAAAAAGGAGGCTTGAAAATTTTCCCTTTTCTGGCATTATTTCCAGGAGTTCTCACATGTTTTTGCTTATTTCTTACCGGTGAGAGCTGCATAAATGAGAATCATCATTGCCTGAATTTGATCCTGTTTAAACAAATCCACTCGTACTCCAGACGAGTGAGAGGCTGCGTGCTTGGGTCAGAGGCTAGGATTTTGTAAGATACCTTGAGTCTAAAGAGCACATCTGGGTCTTCGTGGCTTCTTCCTTAAGAAAAGCTGCACTGTTTGCTCTCTCATTTCTAAGTTCTGCCCCACTTACCTCAGTCACTATGGAGGAGCCGGGGGTGTCGTACACCCAGCCGTCCCAGCAGGGGCCCAGGGGCAGGTGGCTCCTGTTGGCGGCCAGGCCAGCCAGCGGGTCCACGCAGCCCAGGGTGCTCTGGTTCCAGTCCACCTCGTATCTGCGGCACTGGCGGGGGAAGGCCTCTCCCTCCGGCCCCGGGCCGGGCACCGTGAAGTTCAGCTCCTCGTCTGGGCCCCAGCCGCATTGCCGGCTCAGCTCGGCCACGCCGGGGCTCAGGCAGCGGTGGTCCGGGGTGAAGCCCAGAAAGACGATGCCCACGTAGATGGGGGCGAAGAAGGCCGAGAGCAGAGCTAAGAGGAAAAACACTTGTTTCTGGAAGAAGTTAAACTCCCCTATGTGTTCTAGGATGTCATCCACAGTTGTCATTATTCCTGCAGGCAGGAGAGGACCCGACGTGTTTCCCAGCGCTGCCACAAATGTCCCCGAGAGAGGATTCAGCCAGCTCAGCAGAACTCTCGACCGCAAGTCCAAGTGTGAGCGTGAGTTTACCTTAGACAGACAGCAGCAACCTTTGGCCTGGAGCTCTCCGTGGTTGGGCCGGCCTCCCGCGGAGCCCTTTCTGGCGGCGCTTTGTCCCGCTGCTCTCCTCTGTGCCCGAGCCAGCGATCGGGCCAGATGTTGTGTTGATTGTAACATCACTCTTCGTGAGTTTGTCACTCCCCCTACCAGCACCACAAACAATCCTCCCTCTGTGTCACAGGGCGAGAAATCCGAGCACCCACATATCGCAGTCCTGTTAATCTTTCCTTAGGAAACCAAGTCTCCGGGCAGTGAACACGTTTGCCCCTCACCCACACCCTCCACCTTTCATCCACGGGGCCGGAGACGCACACGCCGTTGGCTTTGCTCGCCTGGGGCGATGTGAATCCTGGACTTGGGTCCGAGCCCTTGTCCGCATTTGAGGAGGTGTGCAGCTTCCGCCACGGGCCCGTGCTGCCCACCACAGCACGGGCACTGGATCCACGCGGTGGCTGCTGGTTCGAGTATTTGTCTGGGTTTTACAGTTCTCCTTTTTAAAGGCCAGCTCTCGCCTTTTAACCCTGAAGCGTCCTTCCCTTGACCCGTTTGTGAGGAAAAATGGCCACCACGCATGGAGGTCGAGTGCGAGCCAGGAGTGTCCTCGTTGCGCTGTCTTGTTGTTTTAGCTCTTGCTGCCTGTGCTCAGGGTGCCCCGCTAGGATGATGTTGGGTGCACCCAGGTGTGAGGAAAACAGGAGACCCATTTCCCATTGGGCGAAAGGGTCCGGGCTGCGGTGGGAAGCTGCCACGCAAAGGTGACCTGTTGACAGCCCTGTACCTTAGAATACCAGACAGTGAATCCACTCTTCTTCCCTCTTTTTCTCCTGCTGACTATTCGGTGGGTGTGCTGGCATGGCCTGAGGGTGCGGCCCGGGGGTCCTCCTCCCCGCTGCAGCGGCCGCCTCCTGCCTTCTTCAAACAGTGAGAAGCGAGGTGCCCGTTGGGACCCATCAGGCCCTGCCGTGCTCCGCTCGGCGGTGGCGGGGTGGGAGGACTTCCGTCGCTGCCCCTGCCAGGGCGCTGCTGCCTAAGTGAGCAGGTTCAGAATACAGACCCACTAGTCTGGGGGAGCATTTCTGGCACAGAAGTTATAGTCACAAAGGTCACCCAGGCAGTTGTACCCACTGACCATTCAGTAGGGAAAAACAAAATGAATGAGAACAGGGTTGAATTTCCGGTGGTACGGTAGGTCCTTGCCTAGTGTCCTCAATAGGTTCTGCCACTTTAAGCGAAATGACGTATAATAAAACCAATTTTACCCTAGGGTGATTGATATGAGCAAGAGTTAAGTTCCTGCAGCATCTCCTCAATGTTATACAGAAACCCCGTTGAATGACACAGTGTTATTGGAGGGCCTGCTGCACTGCGACTGGCCCAGGGCCAGGACCGGCAGCACCGGGCAGGGGCTCTGCTTCGGAGGGAACAAGCCACCGCAGACTGAGAATGCCAGTCTTCTGGAAAACTGTGACTTGTTCCTGAGGTCGTCTTGGATGACAGGAAGGACTCACGGACAGACGAGGCCGCGACGATGGCCACACGTAGCCCACGAGCGTGTGGCCATGAATTTGGTGACATTCTCCAGTCCTTTGCTCGGGAGCTCTCTGATGCAGGGATGTGTTCAAATAAAATAAAAAGCAATGAGTAAAATACAGGGCAGAGAAATAACCCCAGCCAGCTGAAAGATAGGGCAGCACCAGGCAAGAGATCTGCACCTTCACCTTCCGCTTCCTGTTTGGAGTAGACGCACTTTTCCTTATACGTCCCAGTGAGTCCAGCTAAACACCCTGGACACTGTGTATAAAACAGTCATAAGACGACGGAACAGTGGACAGAAGGCAGACTGGCTAGGGACCCCAAAGAGTGACACGGTGGCGGGTTTTCTTCCTGCCTTACAGCACCCAGGCGGGGTGCCGGGGCAGTGACCAGCTAGAAATACTGGTGGGTATAGACTCCAAAAGCCCCCCCAAAACCCCGCTCTCTCTATACTCCCAGGAATAGGTTAGAGCTTTTCAATGACTCCTGTGGACATCACCTCTCTAAGTCCTTTTGGTCAGCCCCTCGTTAGCTACGGATTGTCATCGTCTCATGCGCTAAGAATGCCGGAACTCCGTGAGACAACACTGCTCTGAAAGTTGCTATCCGCAATTCTGTAGTGTGATTAGGTCATCTGAATGGGTGTGCTGGGTGCCAGGGACATGACGCCCTAGTCGGGAACAATCGGCAGGGACCTGACGTCGCCTCATCCAACCTCCGCCAAACGTGTGGATCCCTCGACAGGACCCTCAGCGTGTGGTCCCTTGGCCATGGAGGCTGCCAGTATTTCTGCCTGATGTTTCTAATTAACGGGAAAATTCAGTCTCCTATCTCTCAGTCCCTGTCTCTCTGCAGACTCCTTCCTCTCTGAGGTGACGCCTATCATGTGATGGATACTTGGTAGCATTGCCGTGCTGACTTGGGGAGACTGAGGTCAATGACAGTTTCTCCTGGGAGTGAAACATGACCATCCATGACTTTGGTCTTAGCACCATGACTTCCACCTCTGGCCTCTTCCCTGACCTCAAGCACCATCGGCCAGAACCAGAGGAGGACAGGAAAGTGACACAGCCCGCAGCAGACAGCATGATGGCGGGGCGGGGGGCAAAGGAAGGACGCTCACCTCCGCCAAGCCAAACTGGGCTCCAGACAGCCTCTGAAGAGCCGTGTCCGTGTGACCCGTGGAGCGCCCCTGTGAGGTGACTCGGGGTGCTCCTACTTCCCAGGTGGCAACAGTGAGGACCAGACTCATCTGGGGGCTTCCTTGGTGTCAGCCAGCCAGCCACTTAGGGATGAGTCGGGACCTGCGGAGAGGGTGTTCCCACACTTCCCCTGCCCTCTGTCATTTGCCAGAAGTGCTGTGGGGGTGGCCAAGTTAAAAAGTGACCAAGGTCATAAACCCCGCCTCCACTCCCAGGGGCCCAGAGGTGGTCCTGCCTGCCTCGCACTAGGAAACGTCCCAAACCTGCGTTCTGGATTTGACTCCCTTTCAAGACACCAGGTCTATGTGTTGTGGGCAAGAGGGCACCACTGTGAGAGGCAGGAAGAGGCACTTGCCAAGGGGAAACAATGTTGCAATCCACTGTGGAGCACTTATGAAACCCCCAGATAAGGAGAAGGTGAGAGCGCAGATCACTTACGGTGCTGGGTTTGCCTAGTCATTCCGTGCCTGGTCCAGCTACGAGCTCCCATGGGAGCAGAGCCCACAGGGGGCTGCCGTAAAGCCCCTGTTCTTAGGTGACAGCAAAGCCACACTGGCAGTAAGCAACGAGAGGGGCAACTTGTGATGGAGCTGATGGCTCCACCTGTTGGGGGCTGCCTGCATGCTCAAGAGTGTGACCGGGGCTGATCCCGTCCAGAGCCATGCGACCACTTAATCCATGTAATTGGACAGGTCACTGTAATTAATGTCGGAGGTATTTCTCAAGCTTTTATCAGGTTCCTTTTTAATGTAAGTAAATACTGTCCCCAGAATGCAATCTTCTGGCAGCACCGGGGAAGGCCACTTGTGTCCAGACTCACTCTCCCCGTTCCCCCACCAGAGGACAGGAAGCAGCTCAGGGGGTCAGCCATGAAGCCCACCCGATGACAAGCCAGTCGTCAGGACGGTAGGGCAGAAGCAGGTGATCTGTCAGCCAAGCAGAGGACGTTTTGTGGGTTTTGCTGCCATGTGTTATGCAGGACGAGGTTAGCAGTAGCTTCCTGATGTGGTGAAAGGCACCATTCTGCTCAGATGCCGCTGCTGACATCTACCTGAGAGGAGGGCGACTGACTGCAGACTGTCTGACAGTGATGCTTGTTCTCTAGGTGGCTCACGGGGACAATGACAGCAGGCAGGGCAGGAGGGCAGTGGGGGGAGAGTCCACACAGCTAGGCTCTGGTCCAGCCTTGCCCTAGAGCACCCACGTCACCTGGGCAAGCACCTAACTTCCTTTGTAAATTGGCGACCAAACTCCCTTTAGAGCTGATGAGTACGCACTGTGCAGGACAACGGAGGGCGATGACACGCAGCGGTCGGCGGTCACTCACAAGATGGCCTTCACCCCCTCCCTCCCCTTCTGCCTTTTCCCTCCTCCTTGCCCCCACCCAGCGTGCACTGGTCTATGTCTGCTTGATCCTCCATCACCACTGCCAGGGGCTTGGGCACCAGGCCCTGTGGCCCTGTGGCCAGGCATAGCGGCAGCAGAGCACCCTTACCCGCAAGTGTAGGCTCACAGGGCATCCAGGGTGGAGGAGGCCTCAGAAGACATCAGAGCAGCACGGTCCGATGCTGAAATTCTCCACCCACGTCTGTCCCAAGCAGTCGCACACAAATGCTGCATCGGGCAAGTCTGTTCCCTTCGGATGTGTCTGATTTCTGGGAAGAGCTTCCTCAGCCTGTGTCAGGATTCGTCTTCCAGAACCCTCCATGTACTGGGATATTACTCTCTCCTTTAGGGTCAGATAAGTTAAAGCCTTTCTATACAGAGCTGCAGCTATTTGAAGATGGCCTTCTTTGACCTTAAGCTCCCCACAGAGCAAGAGTTCTAGCCTCCTGTCCAGCTGGTTGGTATGAGGGCTATGGCTTCTGGGTCGACTGCATCCACTGTCATTGAGTCATTGAAAAAAATCACCAAGCATCTCACTGACCTAATTAATGCCTCCAGAAACTCTTCCTTTTCCTACGAGAGACTAATTCAAGTAGAAAAAAAGACTAGGAAAAAGACGGGCAGAACTTCCGGCTGAAACAGGAGAAGTTCAGTGTCACCAGTAGCACGGGGTTTCCTAGAAGCACCAGGCAGGGGCACCTGGCTCAGGCTTCAGAGGAAGGGTGGGGGTCAGTGAAGAGAGTGCGGATTTTCTAAACGAAGCCTTTATTGGGAAAGGTGCATGCGAACGGGCACTTTGTGGGGAAAACAGTTTTTGCTTCATTTTGTTTTTAAAATCTGTGTGGAGGCTCAACAACCACAGTGTGCAGAAGGCCTTGCCTACCAAGTCACCTCAGTCTAGAACCTTCACAAACTTTGTGTCTCTTTCAGCACCAAAGATATTATCCGATGAAATCATTTATTCGACAAACAACTATTAAGAAAGTCTCCTAACAGAAGAATTTTAATGCCAGGAGATATATTATGTCCCGGAAGACTCTGACCCTGCGCAAGCTACCACTGTGAATATTCGTTAAGAAAAAGCTCCCCAAGGCTTAGGGGGCTTTATTCTAAAAATAAAGTGTTGTTCTAAACGTTAATGGTGTTTCTCCTCTCTCTCTCTCTCTCTCCCCCCTCCCCCTTCCTCTCTCTCTAAAATCAATGAACATATCCTTGGGTGGATACTTTTAAAAAATGCTTATTACCCCCATACTTTTGGTAATATAGAAAAATTATTACTTATATTAAAGATAAATAATTTGGGACGGTTTAAAAATAAGAGACGTAGAAGAAAGGTATTGAAATGCTATCTGTAGAGCAGTAGGACACTTGAGCTGGGTGTTACCTTGTTGAAAATCTAATCTAGTTGAAACCAGGTTTCTCAACTCAGTAGCATCCTGGTCTCTACCCGCTTGATGCCAAGAACTCCCCTGCCCCTCAAGTTAGGACAAAATGTCCCAGACATTGCGGACTGTCCCCAGATGAGAAGCGCTGGTGCAAACCCTCTATTTCAGAGACGAGAAATGGAGGCCCGGAGAGGTATGGTGATGGGCCAGAGGTTAGGCTGCTAGTTGGAGCAAACCCTGAAGTATCATCCCTGTTCGGCTGCTGCCTCTTCTCAGCTCGTCACGGAAACCGCACCGACATCTCCGGGCTAACATCATGCAGTTCCGTCTGCGCCAGAGCCTTGGGTTCAGACCGTCGAAATAGTGGAGCCTCTACTGAGAACCTCAGACGTGGAGAACGCATACTGAGTTGTCTCCAACTGACTTAAGACCCAAGCTATTTGTGAGATTTCAATGATGATCATTGAGCTGATTCTAAGTAACCAAAATCTTCCTCCCAAGCTCCTTTTCTTTTTGAGAAAGCACCTGTTTCTCTTTCCTTCTCCTTTACCTGTGAAATAACAAATGCCTGAGCCAGTCCCAAAGGATTTTATACATTTGACAACTTCCCTTGGTACTGGTGATCGGGTGACCCTATGCTTACCAATTAGTAAATAAATCTGTACATAGCTTTTGTTCATGTGACAGTTGGGTGTAACGTGTGCAAAGTTGAAGCTCACTTCATGAAAATTTCTGGTTTTATCTGGGATCTTTTTTTCTGCCCAGTATATTCAGATGTCTAGACTTAAAAACAAAAACAACAACAAAACCAAAAAGACCAGATAATTCATATTTTTGAAACTCCATGTTCCTGTCATTCACCGTTTATTCACCATGTTGACAAATAAGTAAAAGAGACAGCAAAGGGGGAGTGAAACCAGACTCCAGAATGTTCTTGCTCAGGGACAGTGCCGCAGTGAACCAGCCCTCCCCGGCTGGCACGAGGCTCGCTCCCTTCCAGGTTGCTCAGGGTCACCTGGCAGGCTGCCTTGGATCTGTCACAGCCGTGCGGTTGTCATTCAGTCCAGCTGCTTGTGGTTGGAAAAGACCACTGAGCCAGCAAACGACCGGCGACAATCTCAGCTCCAATTTATGTCAGTGTGCCAGTGACGAAGTTCACGCCTCTCCCTCCTCTCCCCAGCATGTCTGTCTGATGGGCAAATCCTCCTGGCAGCCGCTGGCAGCGGCCACAGCAGAGGCCTCTCCTTGCCCTGTGTCGAAGTGATCTGGAGCCCGGGGAGACCGCGCAGGAATGCCGCTGACGCCATCCGGGGCTCAGTACCCCCTCTGCTTACGCTCCCACCTGGCCCGCGGGTAAGAGGAACTGCGTCCCACGTTGTCAGACGTCCTCAGTGCCCCCGATGATGAATTCGGTGCTGGCTTTGCGCAGAACTCAGGCAGGTCCACAGTAAGTGAAGGCTGGGCTGGGAATGGGTCAAATGGGCACTGCACAGTCAGAGCACCGTCCCCTTCCCCTGAACCGCGACAGCTTCGGCACGCTCCCACGTCGCTCTGTGACCCGCGAGGAAGCCCGGGAGCCGGGCCCGTCTCCTGGTCCCTTGTGGCCTGCAGCACAGCATCGGAGGTGGCCAGAAGTGAGTCTCGAGGGCCAGGTTCCACTGTGCTGGCAGTTGCTGTGCGTTTCGGTGAGCAGTTCGGCAGCTGGGTCTCATTTTCCCACAAGTCTCTGCCGCTGGGGTCCCCATGGCACCTGCGCGCTGAGCATGCAAGCTCACACGTTTCCACCTCAGAGCCTGGCCAACAGTCAGTTCCATGCTTGGCTTCCCCAAACCTGGCCATATCTCTGACAGTCGCGGGTTCTCCACGTGGTAACCAGCTGCTCTGTTTTATAGTCGAAGGCACTGAATCTCAGGCAACCCAAGCGACCCACTCAGGGTCACACTGCTCGCTTCCTGGAGAGGCAGCCCTGCCGTTTGTCGCCTGTCTTGCACCAGGCAGCCTGTCCATTTTACATGCCGCACACACGTGGCTCACAGGCGAGGCGTAGTGTGGAAACACAGAAACACTTTGTTATGAAATCTCCGTGGCGAACTACAATTGAGAAGATGCCAACATTTTGGCGATATGACGTGTTTTCTGGGGAGTCACGAGCAGGACCCTGCGAATGTAATTCCGTGAATGTGGAGTGGGGATGAGGGGCCCCCAACTGGTCATCTCTCTGGTTCTCTGGCACTCTCCCTGCATGTCCATCATGGTGATGTGTCTCGGTTTGGAGACCACCTGGTCAGATGTCACCGAGGTCACGGAACACACAGGGAGTGGAGCAGTGTGGCTCCTTTGGCCCGGCAGAGCGGGCAGCGGAAGCCCACGGAGGCGGTCCAGTGGCACTTTCACAGAGATTGACGGGTCTGTGCGTGCCCTGCCCACGGCAGTAGCAGGCAGCCGTGGGTGGAGCTTTGAAATGTGGTGAGTGCATTTTTGGTTTGATTTAATGTTAACTAATTTGAATGCAAACTTACACGGGAACAAGTGGTTAGTGACCACGTTCGTTATTGGAGAGTGCCTAGAAGACCCCTCGCCTGGGCACCCCGGCGGCTCTGGTGGTCGGCAGGGGCAAGCCTGGGGTTGTTCCCCAAGACCCCCAGCTGCCGGTCCTCTGGACCCTGCACACTTCCATCTGAGCGTCTGCTGCCCCTTTGGGCTCCAGTGTGTCACCCACTCCCCTCCCAGCCTGGGTGTACAATCCTGTCCCTAAGGACGAATTCCATGCGTGCCAAGCGAGGGGTGGGTAGCACCTCTTTCCCTTCAGGGGAGCCCCTCCAGCCTCTGCCACCCTGAGGGTCACAGCTCCTGCCTTCAGGGGTCACGCCCTCGCACTGTCCTCCCTGCGAAGTCTTCTGCTTCTACCTCCACACTCTGTCTTGGCTGCTGGCATCAGGACCCAGTGACAAGCTAGCTTATTTTTCTCCGGGGCTCTGCCTTTCAGTTTTACACAGGTGGCAGAAGCCATGAGTGGATGAATATGAAGTGACACGATGCAGAACTTCTCAAAGCAGCCTTCAGTAAAGCACTGCTCTGGCCCGAACGGAATCCATTTCAGCTGCTGCTGAAACCAGCTCCGCGTTAATGATTAGAAAAGAGCGTCCCAATTTCAGGTGTTTTCTCTGGCCATTTTTCTTCTTAGATTTGACTGCTACCAATGTCAAAACAAGCAGCAAACGACCTATTTCCTTTTTAAGTTTGAAATATTTCCGTTAACAACTTAAAAAGGCCTAGCTCAGGTGTCCCCCTTTCTGAAAGGAATTTTGGGGCAAGCTTGCAAGCTGGGACACCTGTGTGAGCAGTGGACTTCAGTGGTTCTTTCCGTCGCCCGGGCCAGAGGCCTTGATGGTGAACTTGACCTCTTTCTCTCCAGCACACAGGCTACCTGGCAGCCCCGCCTTCACCAAACATGCAGAACTGGACACTTTTCAATGCCTTTGCTGTCCCAGCCACCGTGGTCTCTCACAGGGCTTCCCGGGCCCATGATAATGTCTCTCCCACCCAGCACACAAAGGGGTCCCGTTCCTCCTCCGTGGCTTCTTCCCACTCTGGAATAGGCCTTGCATGGTCGCCCCTTCCCCACCCCACCCCACACACTCGCCCTTCTCACCGCTCCCCCTCATCCGCCTCTTTCCTGCTCCCCAACTTCCCTGCAGGGCCTCACCTCCCGACCTGCCCCTCACCTCCTCCAGGGCTCGCTGCCCACCTGGCAGGCCTGCCAACTGTTTCACCTGAAGGACAGCATCTCCCCACCCTAACGCACAAAGCAGTACACAGTCCTTGCTTTTTTTTTTTTTAAGCTCTCATTCTTTAAAGCATATTTTATGTGGTTGTTGCGTTTAGCTCCCATCTTCCCCGTGACAGTGTAGGTTTCCGAGAGCAGGGTTTTGGGTCTCTTGTCCCCTGTGGGGTCCTCACTTCCCAGAGGCATGTCTGGCACGTGGCAGGCACCCATGAATGTTTAAATGACTTCGGGAATGAATGAACCTTCCCCGGGCCGGACTCATACTCCGTATGTTGGTGTAAAAAGTGTCGGGATTTGAGGTGGCTGTCACTAACTTGATACATAACCCAGGCCTGGGCTCCATCCACCCTGCCCACCCTGCGAAAGCCTGCAACCTCGGGTGCTCAGGCTTAGTGTCGTAGGGCCTTTTTAAAAACAGCCTTTTGGGGCACGTGGTTACTCTAAACTGCACATATAAAAGGATAAATCTGGTATTTCCACGTGTGTGCACCTGTGAATCTGTTACCACCGACCAGACAACAAATACATCCAATATCGCCCCCAACTTCCCCCTGTCACTCGTCATCATCCCTCTGGCCTCCCCACCTTGTTCCCAACACAGCCACTCCTCCACTGTCACCTAGAGCAGTCTACATTTGCTGGGGTTTCAGGTAAGTGAGATCACACAGCACGGACTCCTCTCCAGCGCCGTTCACCAGCACAGTTGCTTTGAGGATCATCTGTGTTGTGTCCGTCAGCAGCTCCTTCCTTTTCCCCGCTGATGAGCATTTCACCCTTATCCACTCATCGCTTGAGAGATAATTTGTTTTTGTTTTGTTTTTTTTTTTCAGCTTGGGGCTATTATTAGTAAAGTCTCTGTGAAGAGTCATGCACCCGTCTCTGTGTGGACAATGTGCCTTCATTTTTTCTGGGTAATTACCTAGAAGAGTGATGGTTGTATCATCTGGCAGGTAAGTGTTTAACTTTTTAAAACAAGTTCAAACTGTCTTTCAAAGTTGCTGTGTACTATGGTACATTCCCACCGCTGGCAGATGAGAGTCCCAATTCCTCCGTAACCTCTCCAACAATTGGTGTGGGCAGTCTTTTTAATACTAGTATTCAAGCACGTATGTAGTAGTTGTATCTCATTGTGCTTTAAATTTGCATAATTAACAGCCTTTTGAAGTATAATTGACCATGTAACAAACGGTACATGACTAAGGTGTACAATTTAATAGTATACATTGCTTTATTTATTTGCTATCTATCTATTTTCTTTGGGGAAGTGTGTGTTAAAATATTTTGCCCATCTTTTATTGTTTTCTGATTCTTGAGTTTTGAGAGTTCTTTGCATATTATGGATATAAGTCCTTTATGGGCTATCATTTGCAAATACTTTCTCTCATTTTGTGGTTTATCTTTTCACTCTCTTAATAATATCTTTCAAAGAACAGAAATTTTAATTTTCGATCAAGTCCAATTTATCAATTTGTTCTTTTATAGATGGTGATTTTGATGTCATATCTAAGGAATATTTACCTGACGCAAGATCACAAGATTTTTTCTCTTATGATTCCTTCTCTAAGTTTTGTACCTGTAGATTTTGATCATGTATATTATATGATAATATATACATTGAATTTATGATTTGTTATGAGTTCGTTTTTATATCTGGTGTGAGGTGTGTATCAAAGTTGATTTCTTGGCATATGGATACATCCCATTTTTCCAGTGCCATTGGGTGAAAAGGCTGCACTTTCTGCCCTGAAATGCCGTCATTCCTTTGTCAAAACCAGTGGTCCGTGTCTGCGATGTCCTGTTTCCGGGCCCTGCACTCTGCCATGGACCTTCTTGGTTCTCTTGGTGCCGAAACCATACTGGCTTGATTGCTGTAGCTTTATAATAAATCTTGGCATCATGTAGCGTGAGTTCCCCAAATTCGTTCTTTTTTAACATTGTTTGCCTCTTTGAGGTTCTTTGCCTATCCATAAGAATTTTAGAATTGCCGGTGGAATTGTACAGAAAAGTCCTTCTGGGATTTTGACAGAGATTGTGTTGAACTTAGAGATCAGTTTAGCAAGAGTTAACATTTTAACAATATTGAGTCTTCCGAGGGATGAAAGGGCATAGCTGTCTATTTATTTAGGTCTTCTTTAATTTCTCTCATCATCTTTTATAAGTTTTCAATATAGAGGCCTTGCAAGTCTTTTGTCAATTTTTTTCTTAAGTATTTCTTATTTGGGGGGCTATTTAAATGATATTGAATTTCAACTGTTGATTGTTGCTTGTACATAAACATTTTTTCATATTTATCTTGTATATTGCAACACTGATAAACTTACTTATTTGTGAAATTTAATCATGAAGTAACTTGGTGTGATTAAAAAAATTTTTTTGTGCTCAGGGTTAGATAAGTATCTTGGATCTGTGGGTTTATACTTTTCACTACGTTTAGAAGATTTTTATCCATTATTTCTCTAAAACAGTTTTTCTGTCATCTCCCTCTCTCCTCATCATCAAGGCCTCAGAGGTACATATATTAGGCTGTTTAAAATTGTCCCACAGTTTGCTGATAATTTTGTCACTTTTTCAAGTTCTTTTTTGTGTTTGATTTTGTATAGTTTTTATGGCTATGTTTTCGAAGTCATTACTTTTTGGTTTGCAAAGACTAATCTGCTCTTATCACAACCAGTGTATTTAGTTTTCATCTAGTAATTTGTAGTTTTCATCTCTAGACGCTTGATTTGGGTCCACTTAACTTTGAGCACCTTGAATGCTGGAATACAGTTGTATTTGCTGATTCTAACAATTGATCAGCTCTGCGCTGGCTTGGCATGGTGGACTTGTCTCCTCGGTATAGGTATTTTCCGGTTTCTTTGCGTGCTCAGTGAATTTTACTCTGGTGCTGAGTATTTCTGTATATCTATAAATATCCTTGAGCTTTGTTCTGGGATGCAGTTAACTCACTTGGAAAAAGTTTGACCTTTTGATGTTTTGCTTTTAAAACGTTTTGTTGGAAAAGAGCAGCGTGTAGTTGCAGGCTAATTATTCCATAGTCCTGACAAAAGACGACTTTTCCGACGGTTTGCTGTGACGCTTCCTGGTCTTGCTGTGGGGATGGCCGCTCCGGCCCGGAGTGAGGATGAGGCAGCCTTCCCCCTGATTCGGACAGTTCCTCCTCAGCCTGGCTCTCCTCACACACCTGTGCCTCTCAGCTCTCCGCTGAATTCTCAAGAGGATCGTCCCCAGGCCTCAGGAACGCTCTCCCCTCTCTGGGACTTGACTCTGCAAACTCCTGTCTCCCCAGCCTTCCATACGCGAAGCCCCTTTTATTTAACGGAGCTGTTTCTCCCGGGAGTCCCCTGGGCATGGCCTGGGTTGCCAGTCCCTGCATCCTGGCTGGGAAGGTCCCATGGCAGGGAGCTGAGTGGTCACGGGGCTCATCCTACCCATTTCCCATTTCCCTGGATTCCTGTCCTTCACGGACTGACGCTCAGCGCCTTGGAAACTGCTGCGCGATGGCACTTTGCTCGGTTTCTAGGATGGTTTCACTCAGAAAGGTAAACCCGGTCTGTTAGTCCCACCCGGCCAGACACAGAAGGTACAAATGAACTAGTTACTATTTTTAAACATACATTTATGCATATGACTATGACTTTTATATCGCACACATTCCATAAATATTTTTCTGTCAGTACAACTGATGCCAATTTTATGCTGCAACCGAACAGGTACATCATTTCTGAGTTTTATTTGTAGGTCAGTCACCCCGGCCAGGTACTGAACAGGTTAGCAAATTCCAGCCCTTGCTCATGTGTGTGTCCCTGGTGGACATTCAGGGACTTCTTGTCCTACCGAGGGAATGGTACCCCCTTCTTGGTGAAACTCTTTTTTGTGCCTATCAAGTATCTACTTGAAATTGGGTTTAGCTCATCTCTTATGATGATAGTTTTTGCTCCCTGAGAATTTTATAAACTGACTCCTTCTATAAGAACTGTATCACATTTCTAGTTTTAACAATCTGAGCCTAACAAAACACACTTCTAAAAATACATGTACCGAGGGCCTCGGGTGCGGAAATATTTAGATATTTCACCTAGAGGTTTGCTAAGTTAATGGGATTCGCACATGCGGGTTCCCACGCCTCTGGTAGTGGGTGCAGGGGTCCTGGGAGTGGATACGGGGCCAGGACAGCCCACGCCAGTCCAGAAATAGCCCGCTGTCTGCAGGGACAGAGAGTGCCACAGAGCTGGCACATTTTAGGAAGCTGGCAACCTGTGCCAGAGATCTTTTTCCCAGATTATTTTTGGTCCTTTTATTTTAAAGAATTTTAACCTACAAAGGTGTTTAAAGTTTAAAGAGATATTACTCTTTCATTTTTCCATTGCTTGTATGTCTTGACACTCTCCTTACTGAGAAGGCATAAACTTTTAACATGTGTTATATTTTTATAGGGTTATTTTCTCTATATTATTGTTTAATTCATATGAAATTTATTAGGGATGTGAGCTAAGAAACCCAGTATTATCATTCCCAAATGCCAAGAAATTTTCCCAGCACCATCACTTTAAAAATTACCCATCACCGTGGATTTGCGACACCACCTTTATAAAATCGATACTTCTTGTGTACGCTGAGGCCTGTCCTGGGTTCTCAGCTCTCTTCCGTTTGTCTCTCTGACACCTCTAAAATGCCACTCTAAAATACGGAAGAGAAACCACACTGTTTCTAGTCACTGACTATTCTTACACATTCAATCTATCTTCCAGATAAAATTTATGTTAACTTTTTCAAGTTAGAAAGCAACAAAACATTAAAATTTGGCGGGGGGGAGGGATTAAATAGCACATCTCAATTCTTGGGGGTGGGGATGGGGAACTGTGAGTTTTACAAAACTTTCATCTTCTCAATCTTCCTGTCCAGAACTATTTTCTCTCTCAATTCATCCAACTCAGTTATGTCACTGAGATACTCATACATTTCCCGGGGAATTTTCAGTAAGATTTCCCCCGAGCTGTTGTTTTTGTTTTGTTTTTGTTTTTGTTGTTGTGGTTATTGCGACTGGGAACTCTGACTGTTGCTGGCTCATGGGAAAGATTACGGATGGCCGTACATTTTCCGTCAGATACTTTACATGTTTCCCGCAGTTTTCAGTTGGTTTTGTATGGTTTTTCTTTCATTAATAGGTCACTTAAAAACTCTTATCTGTCCCTTGATTATGATTCTGTGCAATGAATCCCAGGAAACTCTACCAAACGTGGAGTCGGAGAGGAGACATCACTAACTATAACCTTCAGAAACAGCCTCACGATGTGATATATTTTGCTCTAAAATCCTAGAGTTCCTTAGAGATGAGTAAAACTTTTTTTTAAACAAACTCTAACGCATTTCCAGTGAATGCAGCAGTTTCTGACGTTTAGCTGTTGTAACGTTAGCTGCTGGGGCGGGAGAGAGAAGCGTTTGGGGCTGCCTTATAATAAATGAGCAGCCACCAGAATTCCAATGTACTCTAGTCATGTTACACTTTTGTTACCTGTAATTTTCCCCGTTAGCCACCTCAGCATGGCTCCCGTTTCTCTCAAAATGACCCACTTTATTTCAGAACAGAGGCAGAAAGGAAGGTTCTGGCTACGCCCCCAAGCCGTGGTTTACAGCTGCTTCCTAAGCACACAGCAGGGATGGGACGGGCCGTTGCCGCTCTGGCCCATCAGGGAGCGCCCGTCGTGTCCAAGACAAACGCACTGTGGACCTCCAGGTGGGAACTCATTGCCCCAGAGTCACGTTCGTCTTGGGGGGGCAGGGCCTAGACCTCAGGGCAGCTCCACGGGAACTGACCCTGGTGGGAACTTATAAAACCATCAAAAACGCTTTAAAAAGCTGTGCAAACAAATATTACTTATTCACCCTGAAAGTCGGGGCACTTATCCAAATGCCCTGGAGGGGGCAAACTTTGCAAAGTGGTTGGTAGGATCCCAGAGATCAAAGATAACTCAGACCTTTCTCATCATTGGCCACCAGCGTGGGACCATCATGCCCCTCCTCCCCCATCTTTGCTCCTGTTGTGGCTTGGAATCCCTCTGAGGGTAATTCCCTGGGGAGAGAAATGAGTGTGACACCCCAGGGTCAACTGCAGCAAGTTCCCGGGGTGGCTGAGGGCAACTTGTTTTTGCAGAACAGGAGGGGATGGGGGACAGAATCTCTAGCGTCACTGAAAACATTTGTTCATTTATTTAATAATGTGCTCAAGAATCTGAGTTACAAAGGATGCATCAGACCTGATTTTAGGCATCAGGGAGATTATTCGATGTGGGCAGGAAGTAGGGAGAGGCATCCGCGTTCAGTGAGAGTCTTTATTATCTTCATGTATGTCAAGGCCTGAGCTGGATACGAAACAGGCAGAAAGTAAACACGTGGAACAATTTAAGGGAGATGCGGCAGTGAGTACAGTGGCCCTCATGTTTACCATGTGTGGACGTTAACGAGGGGCGAGAAACAGTGGGGTTGATCAGAACGCCAGGGCCGAAGTCTGGGCTCTCACTGCCCACGTGACCTTCAACCAGCTGCACGTCTGGATCCTCATCTGTGAAATGCAAAGAGCCGTACGGATGTCACAACGCTACTGAGGTAATTACTGAGAAAACGTATATGCGAGATTTTGAAAACAGAGTCTTCTACCGGATAAGGCTTGAGTGGTAGAAACAGTTTAGCTCAAACTGAACAACATTGGCTATCGCAGAAGTAATATCATAGTGGAACAAATGGACATTGATAATGAGCAATTTGTATTAGAAGTATTTGCGATAATTTATTTTTCTAATCAAAGGCTAAGATTATGATTAAATGCGTGTTTATTTCCCTAGCCTACAGAGCTTGTATATATAACTTCTGTTCTGCCAAGCTAAATAAAAATTCCCCAAAGAGAGCACACATTAGCTAGATAAACCATCAGTTGGGAGGTTTATAGAGAAAGCAGTGATTATTTTGATGGTTGGTGGACTTAGGTCACATTGTTACAAACCACACACGTGTGAGCCAAGAGGCTCCCGAGGGGGCTGGGTGAGGCAGGCTGACTCAGGGGGACTGTTGGGAGAACTGGTTGCCAGTGTGACTGAAAGGGGGCCGAGCCGAGAGGAGCCCTGAGACTTGACCTCTCGGCAGGAGCCTTTGGACTGTCCTTGTGGTCAACAGAGCAAGCCCGCAGCATTCCAAGGCAAAGTCCATACTCTGGTGAGGGGTTTAATCCGTGGATGTTGGACACACAGCTTCCCCCTACAGACACACAGGCACCTGGCGACAGGCATTTATAATGAGCAATTGGTATTGTAAGCACTTGTGATCATTTATTTTTCTAACCAATTGAGCCGTCAATGACCTCAATGATTGAGCAGGGGAAACATATTTTCCAATGAAAACAAAGAACCCAAGTGTGACCTTCAGTCGCACAACCAGTTTTCAGCCCTTTTTACTTATAATTTTAAAACTTTAGTGACTGGTGTCATGGATCATCAGAGACCTGATTCAGGGAATCGAGGTCAAGGGTCAGGTCCTCACGTGGGTGCGTTAGCTGGATTATTCCCCAGCCACGGTCTGAACCCCTCCAGCTTTGATATAGATCGGTCAATGTCCCACATTAACAGAGAGGGACAACCAAACTAGGGGCACTGGTCTCATCTTTGCACACCACTCAGGGATTCATTGGGCGCCGTGCCTTCTATGGGCTCCCCTTTCACTGCAGCAGGGGCTCTGAGGGCAGGGATGGTGTCTGACCTGCCTGCCTGTGCTCAGTCTCTAGTCCTGAGCTGGGAACAGGGTAGGTTTCAGTAAAGGCTATGAGTGAGTGAGTGAATGAGACCCTAGCAGAGGAAGGATAGTGAAGAAACACGCAGCTCATTTCCTGTCCCCTGTGAGCTGGCAAAGACAGCGCTTTGCTTTGTAAGGTAGCTTTGCAAACTTGGTCTGGGCCTGTGGGTGAGTGGGGCGGGGCTCCCCGCCACCCCCCTGTCTAAGCGGTGCATGAGTGAGGTAGTCACACCTGACAGGGAGCTTGCACTCTGAGCGGGGCGGGCTGAGCTCCGCTGCTGTCCTCTCCCCGAGGAGGCTGAGCCGTGGACTCCACCTTGTGGTGTTTGCATGTTCTGACCCTGACAGACCGTAGGGACAGGACAGTGGCTGAGCCAGCAGCACAGCCCGAGGCCGCTCAGATGGGCCGTGCACGAGGAGGAAGACCCTTGCGGAGGGGCTGGGGGCTGTGCGAGGCCCGAGGAAAATCTCCAGACTCTGATCCAAACCTCCCAGGCACTGTGAGCTGCTCCCCGGTTCCCAACCCACTGACCAGCGTCCCTGGGGAGCCAGCCTTCTAAGTCTCTGTGACGGGAAGCAGGATAACGTAGCATCCTGGGAAAACACTGCCGACTGCACCCTGGATGGTTCAGCTATGCAGGGGGCAGCTGTGAGGGTGGCTCACGTGCCTCCGTGTTCCCAGCGAGTCGTCTGAGATTCGAGCAAAGGACCCCGAGGGGCCAGCCAGACTTCCCGGCTTCCTGCCAGCCCTCCCACCTCTGGGATACTCACCCTCTTCTCACCTGCCACTCTACCATTCATGGGGCACAGTAGTGTGTGACCTAGAGCCCAGCTGCCATCCAGCAAGCACAGAAGAAGGGCCCTTGTCGTCCGGGACACAGGTGACAAGATGGACCAGTGAGGTCGCCCAGGGAGGGACTAGACCAAGGCCAGTGCTCTTCGTGCGTCACCACGGGACTACGTTTCCAGAATCCATCGGTTCCTGCTCTTCTAGGTCCTTGCAAACTGTTCCCGCTCAACTGAGCGGCTGGTTAGAGAAGGATACACATATGACTGGTCTACTCAAGAGGCCCCACAGGGGAACTCATTTCCACCAGGGTTTGCACATCTGTCTAGACTGATTGGGGGGAAGAGAGGAGATCGGAAGTTTTTAGAGGTATTTCTAGAGCAAACAAACAAACAAACAAACAAACAAAAACACCCCCCACATCTCTGTGAGCATAAGCCAGGGAAATGAGACAGCACAACACTGAATTCGCGATGGGCGTTCCAAAGAACACAGAGGTTGTTCTTTTTATAAATCAAGCTTTGAAGATGGGGTGCATCTTCCTTCTTTAGGTTGTGTGGGATTGTCTATCCAGCATGGGAATGGGGGACTTCGGAATGGGAGAGGAATTAGGTGAGACCAAAGAGTGGGGGTGGGGGGCTGAAATCGTCTTGAAAAGTTCTCAGAACAACCCACAAGACAAAGAAATGATTGGGGCAAAGGTGTACATTTCATGAGAAAAGGAAATGTCGCTGTGAGGCTGGCGTTGGATGTCTACCCATCCGCCCCCCGAGGGGAAGAGGGCCCGGTGTGGCATCTCATAAGCTTCCTTTTACCAGAGATGATTAGTCTATCCTGCGTCTTCTACCAGCACTGTGTTAAGCTCCGAAGAAGCAACAGGGTCACTGTTGTTTTGACTTTGGAATTAAGAAAACTCAGGAAATACACAACCCTATAAAAATATTTGCAAAAATGACCAAACCTCCTTCAACAAAATGTCCAGATGTTGTCATGGATGTTGGCGAGGACTGGGAACCCACGAGATGATCAGCCATTTGTGTATATACACATACATACACATATGCGCACATATACATGTGCATATATACATATGCATATATACATACATACATATTCATACTCACATGGGCTGGCCCACGTCCTTTCCAAAGTCAGGTTTAAGTCCTAACCCCTAGCACCTGAGAATGGGATGGTATTTGGACATACAGCCTTCAAAGAGGATTTTGACTTAAAAGGAGTCCATCAGTGCGGGCTCTACTCCAGTGTGACTGGTGTTCTTACAAGAAGAGGAGATTCAGACACACAAAGAGACACCAGGGATGCACGTGTGTGTAGAGGGCAGACTGCTGAGGACATAGGCAGAGGATGGCCACCTGCAAGTCCGGGAGAGTTCCCGGAGGGCACCAGCCCTGCCCACACCTTGGCCTTGGACTTCTGCCCTCCGGCACTGTGAGAAGATGAACTTGTGCAAGGCCGCCTCCGTGCCCCCCAGGCTCTGGTACTGTGTTCTGGCCACCATAGCAACCACACACACGTCGCTGTCTCATGTCACGTGTCCAAGAGTGATTACTTATGTTGCACATTTTTAAATTTTTAATGCCGCCTTTTCTTATCCTCCTTAAGCTGGGCAGCTCCTTCTCCTTCTGTTCCTGCCTTGGCCCTCGGCCACCCGTGTACGGCTTACTCGGAGGAGAGCGAGTTTCTCTGTGCACTCACGTAGCCGGGGAGAGACCTGCGCTATCGGCACCTACGGAGGTGAGGGCAGGTTGCTGCGGCACACGATTGCGACCGTACCTCTCACGGTCGTCCGCGTCCTGCTTTGCATTACTCTTCGTCTTTTTACAATTTTGAAATAATTTCAAAGTTACAGAAAATATACCAGTCCCATACAAGACACCTGTGGTTTTTTTAAACCCCCGATCCATTCGAGACTAAGTCATGGGTGTGAAGTCGCCTCACATCTCAGTGTGTGTTTCCAGCAGACAGGTTGGTGTCTTTGGCCGGATATGACAAAAATGATGTTCCGGGCTCTTCTCATGGAATCCACTCAATGGTGCACGTCCACGTGTGTGATCTTCTGGCGCGTCCCGTCTTTATCCAAATGTGTCTGTGCTTTTCAATACAAGAGGTTTCAGGTTCATCTTGCACCTCCCCTGCCCGGCCCTGCATTCGGCTGTTTCTCCGAGGGGCCTCTCTTCCTTTTGCAGAACACAGCGCTTTGAAGCCAAGATCGGCACTCCCTAAGGTATAGAAATGTCTAATCACGATGTTGTATACATGACACTAATATAATATCGTACGTCAACTCTAATTGAATAATAAACTTTAAATTTAAATTTAAAAAAGAAGTGAAGACCTCCAGGGCTGGCCCCAGCGCGGGGGGGCAGCCACAGCCAGGCCACGTGTGTGATTTTGTGTAAATTTACGTTTTATTTATTGGACAGATTGTCAATGCTAATAAAAACTGTAAATGAGGAGAGAGAAAAACCGAGGTCTGGGTGTCAGGGGCGCTCGGTGCTTTGGCGATGGTGCCTCCCAGTCGATAGCGTCAGAGGTTAGACACACCCATACACACGTGCGCATGCATCTGTTCACACACGCATATGAATCAGTGCTTATTACGTATATTGACAACTTAGAATTCACAATGACACCTGCCCTGGCAAATTCACCCCACGCGGTTTATTCTAGTTTTTGAGTTTTCCTTACCTGGACTTCCCATCTCTCACAATGAGTGACCTGGCCTCCTTACCCTTAATGTATCAACTTAAGTGGTGAGGCTCCCCTTTTGCACACCGCCTCCGTTGTGCTTCCACCCCTCTCCTGAGGGGACACCCTCCTCGACGCACACATGCACCCTGGGCCCCGCGTGCATCCTTTGCACCCTGCTGGGATTCCAGCACCCACACGGGGCTGTCCCCCAGGCAAACCAAGTCCCTTTTAGCTTTCGTAGACGTCTCACCCGATGTTGGGATGCACCCACCGCCTCCCCCACCCTGAGCACCTCTTCACCTGCTAGAGCTCTGAGAACCCAGGCCCTGCTCCCAACGGCGGCAGGAGCCCTTCCCTTCGCCGGCCCAGACACCCCTCTCCCACTGAGCAGTCCCTCTGAGCAGACACTGTCCGCACTCCCTCAGGCCCTGACACCCCCAGTTGGGTCACCCCGTTCCGTGTTCACCCTCCTCCCTGGCTCAGGGTGCCCTCCTCATCCTGACAGGTCCCAGCAGCCCCAGAGTGGCTGTCTGCCCTGCTCAGCCCCACGAATGGCCCAGGGAAGGGAGAGACAAGTGGGGAAGGGAGAACCTCCAGTCCAGCCACTGCAGTGAGTGGGCACCCCCTTCCAACGGCATGTCCTCACCGTGACGGGAATGGGCTATGCCGGTCGTCACTGCGCCCTTGATGACATTCCCTATTTCTGGTGTGTTGCCATCACAAACAAAGCTGCAATAAATTTCCTTGCATACGTTTTATGGGCTGGAATATTCTTCTACTTCTACGGGACAGATTCCCAGGGGTGGGGTTGTGGGTCAAAGGTAAAGATTTCAGTAACACCTGGCCATTCTGTGACAATCTCTGAGAAGCCAAATGTTTGTTCTTCACATGGGAAAGTGAGGCACTGGGAGGCCACCGGTTTCCTGGGCAGCCAGGCACATCGGTGGGCATGGGAAATGCAGGCGCGTGAGCCCAGAGATGATAGAACTTTCTCCTGTGGCCTCCCCGGCAGGAAGGCTCCCCTCTACCCTTTGTCGGTCCCCACCAGGGGGCAGAATGCACGCCTGTCCCCCCAGCTTTCAGGATTCTCCAGCTCGTCGCTCTTCACTCTCAGATGGTGACTTGAACGCGGGCCTAATGCTAGGCACAGAACCAGGCGCCAGGGTACAGCCCGACGGCCCACTGCCTAGTGGGGTGGGCCACCAGCAAGCCAGTCCTGGTCCCTGTGTGTGCCAAGAGCTCAGGGACACAGGACAGGGGCACCTCAGACACAGAGGGGGGCAGGGAGGTAGCAAGGGCTTCCCAGAAGAGTGACACAAGACTCTGGTCTCAAAGGTCAGGGAGGTGCCAGCCAGGCAAAGGAGAGGTAGGGAGTGTCCCACAGAGGAAACAGGAGAGAGACAGGGAGTGTGACCCATTCGGGAAACTTGGGGCACGCCCACCACCGAGGTCCCGGGATCTCCAATTCCTTCCGTATTCCCCTGTGCTTGTCCCCGCTCCTCACGGACCCCAACCGCAGCGGCAGGCTCGGTCCAGCCACGAGAACTCGCCCGGCCTTTCTTCCTGGGAAAAGGCACTTCTCCAAGCCCCAGCTCCGGCTGCTGCGGGCCACACCAATCTCCGGCGGCTGGGACAACCAGCCCAGCACCTGGCACTTTGTGTTTATCGAGTCCCTGCAGCCCTTATCACTAAACGCTCGTCTGGGCATCTGATCCTAGGAGTGATGGGGGGCGGGATTAGGCTTTGTGCTCCGCCCACTCTCCTGCAGCCTGTCAGTCCGACTAGCCAGGCCCAACAGAGGCCTCATCCCTGGAAACCCTCGCCCCATTCTAAGGCGTTGTCAGGAACGTGGACGCACAAGCACAGTCCTCCCACCTGCGTTTGTTATTTGCAAAGCAATCCCACGTCTGGCTTTCCCATGGCAGTTGGGGGTGGGCACTATCATACCCGGGGAAAGAGGAGGGGGCTTTTCTTCATGGTTTCTCTTCCCACCCAGGCACAAAGAGACTAACACGGGCCAGCTGAGCAGTCCTGATCTGTTGTGAGCATGTGAGGAATCCGAGCCAGTGTTCGGCTCCGGGAGCTTCACGTGGCCCCGGAGCATGCGGTCAACACAGCTGTGGAGTCAGCCCCGCTCCGAGCGAGAGAGCACGGGAGGGAGGAGGCAGGAGCAGCCCTGCCGCTGGGCTCCTCCGGGTTCTAGATCCGTCCCCGTGCTGCGAACACCCCTGAGCTTCCGGCACCGCACAGTCATCTGACCAGACGCCGACCACCACCTGCCCGCGATGGACGAGGACAGGTGGGACCCGCACATGCCACTCAGAAAGAATCACCCCGGTATCTTGAGGTCTTTCCTATGGAAGAGTTTTTAAGTTTGTCACTAAAGCTAATCTCTAAAGGTCACTTTTGTTGGTTGGTATTTTACAGTCTAAACAAAAGTTGCGCTTTCTCTCAAACCGAAATAACTGCAGTGAAAGCCGTGTTTGGCGGCAGAAGTCTTAGCGGGTTCGAAGTAAGGTGTTCACCCTAAGAAGCATGGGCACCTGGCACGGTGGTTCGAAACCAAGGTGCAGGCCTGCGCCCAGGGTTAGGAGGCTTCTGAAATTGTAAGACGTCACAGGCCTGGTGTGTGCGCATGGCTGGGTGGGGAAGGGGCCGCTTTCAAGACCCCAGCCAAGGGCCTACCTGACCAATGGCTGGCATAGCAGGTTTTGATCAATTCTGGGTAGACGTGATTTCTAGGAAACTGCTCTACCTGGTAGCCAGTCTCGAAGGGACACTTTATCTGAGAGGTGTGACCTGGTTACACTCTGAAATCACCCAGTAGGGGTTAACTCAGTGCATTAAGACCTGAGGATGTTCTCCCAGGAATCACGACTGGAGGGCAAGTGTGGCCCATGTTACCAACTCTGGCGGGAAAAGGCAGGTGGCTGGGTCCCTGCTCTTCCCTGCGCCAGCTTTGTGACCTTGGGCAAGTCACCTACTTGGCCTCCAAGACGTCTTCTGGTGCTAAACGCTCTGTTTCATTGGCTTTTCAGCCGCAGTCACGGGATGTTAGGGAAGAGAAAGGTATTCAACACAGCCTCCCCCCCTCCCCCCCAGGGCGACCATGAGCTGGTCTCGTTTCTCCGTTTCTCGTTTCTCGGCATGGGCGCTATCAGGCTGTAATCACTTAGATTACAGTGACTGGGACCGCCTGGAGCCACGCACGTTTGTGAAGGAGGTCAACCTCCTCCTGAATTTAGAGGGAGGGAGGAGCCAGGCCTGATTGGGAGGATGTTCAGGGCGGGGACCGGTGGACCTGATGCCTCACAGGAGCAGGGGGTAGAAAGCAGAGTGGGTGCTAGGGTCCGGGTGACAAGAGAAAGGTTGAGAGACTAAGGTCCTGTCTCTCTAATGCTTTAATTAATTTGCTGAAATAGCTAACACACAGAGTTGTTGTAAGGCACAGAGTTGTGTGTAACGCACAGGATCAGCGGACTCGAATGGGAAATCTGTGGGTCCAGTAGTTCCACTCGGCTGTCCTTCATGGGCCAGGAAAAAAAGGTTCAGAAGCACAGTGATGACACGGGGCTGGAGCAAGACACTCGGCGGCGAACGGCAAACCGAAGCAGCGGCAGGCAAGCGCTTCCAGCTATTGCCCTCGCTTAGAAAACGGACGCGTGGGTGCTGGAGATTGCAGAAAGGATTTCAGAATTTAGAAATAGAACGCATGCAAACAACAATACATTTAAAAAAAAACGGAATGACATTGTTCTGGCATCCCTTCCCCATTTTGACACAAATCTGCAAACGCTGTCACAGGCCAGCGCTGATCTAACAAACCCATTTTACAGACAGAGAAACTGAGCACTGGGAGATAGAATCGCCACGTGCCCTAACTGCCCTGGGCTCTTTGGTTAACAGAGCATGTCGGCAAGATCTCTGGAAAGAAAAGGACGTGTCTTGCTTTTCTTTGCAGGGGATCATTGGAGGAGGTGCTTTTCTGTTAGCTTTAAATCCCGAAGTTTTCTACAAGCCCTGGAACCTCAGATTTGCAGGACCATGGAAAGTCAAAGGTAAAATGGATCTGGCCTGCCTCCCCGCGTGAGCGACCAGAAGCCACAGCGATGCACACGCGGTTGGTGTAGCCGGTGCCTGACATGGAGTCGGATGCCCGGGCCCGTGAGGAAACCCTGAAGCCCCGTGCTGACCCGCAGGCTTGTAGGATGGCATCACAGCAATGAAGATGACTAACTGTGGGGAGGTGAAGCACTTGGAACTTATCTGAGTGAGTATTTGCTGTAGGAACACATTAAATAGGGGATTATTGAAAATGTTTACCTTGCACATTGTTATCTGTGGAAGAACTCTCAAGTCAACTTCGGAAAGATCCGTGTGCTGAGCCCCTCCCTAAGGGGCTGCTGAGGATTAAGGTGGGCGGCGTGGGGGAGTGGGACATGCCCGGGGCCCCTCTGCTGGGGCGGCTAGGTGGCGTGGTGGGCCTACTCAGCTCTCCCTGGAAACAGAGCACAGGGGATCATTCCAGAGCTCCGCCACCGACGGGCGGCCATTACTGACCACCGTGTGTTCTGCTGAAAGAAGCTCTGCCTTTATTTCAAAGGCATGCTTTCAAAAATAGCCTCTTTGTTGACCCCACAAAGATCCACCACAGTTGGTGGGGTGTGCAAGCCACCCGGGAGAGAGACTGATTTGCACCTGGGCCACCATGCCAGGTGTCTGCCTGGAGTCCAAGTGCTGCTGGAATGAAGGAAGAAAGGATGGAAGGAAGACTGGGGTGTGGGGGCGGGGAGAAAGAGAGGGTCAGGTGGCATCTGGATTTGAACCCAGGTGGAAAATGATTTACCCCAAGTGTCACAACTGATGGGTGGTGCGTGGGGCACAGGGCTGTGGGCTCCCCATCCTGTGCTCTTCCTTCCCAGAAGCCCACCAGTGCCTGTCAGAGAGCTCTTTGCTGGTAGTTGCATTTCAGTGGATTTTGGGAAATTGTGCTCACCCATGGGGCCCGGTTCCTGGACTGGTGACTAGAAGTGCTTGGGGGCCAGCAACCCTGTGGAAATATCTGTCAGTGGGCAAGCAGGGTGGTGGTGGGACACCACGCAAGGGTTTCCGGTCGTGTCCCACTTTCCTTCAGACAAATCTGTTACACGGCGGGGAGGAACTGCCCGTCTTGGAGTCCCAATGACCCCTCCTCCTGTGCAGGGTGGCAATACCACAGAAACAACCCTTCTCAGGGTTATTTTGGGAGTTTCATTCCCAGGGAGAAGTGAGAAATACAGACCTACGTGGAACTGGAAAGGGGAGCCGGAGAAAATAATTTGTTAATCTTTGTGGGGCGGGAAAGGGAGAAAGAATACCCCGTTTCTTGGTTTGGTTTTCCCTGGCTTGGGAATGTTCGCTTTCTTCCCTGTCCTATTTTTAGAGGACAAAGAGGGAAAAGTACTCTTCCTTCATTTTTATGTCAAAATATATTTTTCCAGGAGCCACGTGGTGAGTTGAATGGTGGCTGCCCCAAAAGCTACGTCCGCAGCCTAAGCCTTGAAGAAGAGACTGTGACCTTAATGGGGAAAAGGATCTTTGCAGATGCAGTTAAGGTAAGGATCTCAAGATGTGATTGTCCTGGACTGCCTGGGTGAGCCCTAAATCCAAGGATAGGTGTCCCGATAAGAGACTCACAGAAGACAGACAGAGAGGAGAGGGCCACAGGAGGACAGAGGCAGGGAAAAGGGGTGGTGGGGGGGTTGGTGGCATCGCCACAGCCCCGGGACCACTGCAGCCTCCAGGAGGTGGAAGAAACAAGGCATCTCTGATAGAGCTTCTGAAGGGAGCACAGCCGTGCTGGCACCTTGACTTTGGATTTCTGGTCCCTAAAGCCATGAGAATACCTTTCTTTTGGTGCAAGCCACACACCTTGCGGTGATTTGCTGTAGCCGCCACAGGAAACTGATAGGCGCAGTTATGGGAACGATCTTCTGTGTGTTGTCGTCGGCCTGGCACACTCTGTCCCTCGCCTTTCTCCGATTTCTGGTTCTGTTCAGGAGGTGACCAAAAGCTTCCTGATGGTTTATTTGTGACTTTAGGTCAGAGAAGATTAGTGCAAAAATGAACAGGGAGAAAGTAGGTAGAATGGGGGAACCCTCGTCCCGTTCAAGTGGCAGCAGTCCCTGAAAGCCTTGGTCGATGATGGACTTGCAAGAGGGGCACCTGGGAGTCAGCGAGGTTTATTCTACCCCTTAGGAATTGTCCATTGCAGTGTCCACATCAGAGGCCTCATCACTTTGGACAGAGGGAAGGGAAAAGAAAGGGACGGAGGGATGCCAGTGTTCTTCCCAGGCTGAGTCAGCAGACGCTGTCCCAGTTTCCTTGAGCAAGAAATAGAGGTGAATGACTTTATTTAAATAGGGAAGAACTAACATTTATCCTGTAGTTATAAAACACTCGGAGGATTATGGGAAGATGATGCGTATCTTTTGCAGAAGAGAGTCAGTGGATACTACTGAGTTGCTAGACAAGAAGTAGAAGCTCGGGTTTTGGGTAGTGTCGGCTCCGCGCGCTGGTGGCAACGTTCACTGTGACTGAGAATGGAAATCGTGAGCAAACGGTCAGCCCTGGTAAGGGGCCCAGGGACAGAAGAGGGCATGTGGAAGGTGGTTGTTTCCTTTAATTTTTTTCACGTACGCGTATAACTTTAATTAAACTGTTTGACATAGAGCAATTCAACAGTAAAGTGTATTTTCGAGGTAGAAGTTGGGGAGAGTGAAGGAGGAAAGAAGAGGAAGTTGGCACGGAGCTAGGCCCCTCTGCCCTCTGTCCCTGTCCCGGTGTCAGGCGCCTGCCCCCAGAAAGGTCAGCTTGTAATGGGCTCAAGAGCTCTTGGAAGGCTCCCGGCGTCCCAGAGCCCCTGCCCGGGCTTGCGCGCGAGGGCCCGCATTTCACAAAGCCGCCTTTGGCAGCGACGCGGTGCTTCCGTGCCAGGCCCGGGCTTGGATGGCAAAGCCGTGAGCACAGGGAATAACGGGGAATTTCAAGACTGACGAAAGCAGCACTTCAGTCATCTGGGATGCTTTTTCCACGGGACTGGCTCTGCCGGGAGGTAAAACTGCTCCCGGTTTCTCTCGAGAAGCCACCGCTTGCACCAACAGCTGCAGCCAGCGTAGTGTGTTGCCCGCATGCGCAAGACACCCAGAAATTCCAGGGTATTTTTGGACCCGGGAGGGCTTTTAAATTTGTTTAGAAAAGAGTAGAGGATAGAGGGATCTTTACCATCCAGTGTTTTCTGTCTGTCTCGTTCCACTCCCTTCACGGTTCATTTCAAAACAGGTTTTGGGAGGTTACTTTAATTTGCCAGGGCTACGGGCTGTGCCCTATCGAAGACGAACAAGAAGAAGCCTTTGCACTAGGACTGGGGGGACCTGCGCCCATAAGTGCAAAGGGCAGCCTGTCATGCAGCCCTTTTGGGGGTGGAAATCCTATTTTATATATTTTTGACGATGTTGATTCAAGTATTCAGGCAGAAGCTGTTGAGCATATAGAGAGATAAGTGGGGCCATTTCTAGGACAGACTTGGGAGCCAGAGGGGGTGAGAAGGACATCAGCAGTTACCGTGGTGTTTTCAGGGCTCTGCCCAGGTCCCTCGTGGGCAGGTGCCCGTCAGTTCGCAAGCGGAGAGCCGCAAACTTGGGAAACGCACCACTAGTACTGATGAAGACATGGAAAAGAAACATGCAAACATGGAAGAGACCTAGAGCCTTGGTTGTAGGGCTACAGACCTGGCGCTGAATCCCAACCCCATCTCTTACTAATGCTTTATTTGTTCTTGTCTAAACTTCAGACACTAAGTGAGAAAAAAAAAGCCGCAGGTGGGAACATATTCAGCTTTAGAATCTGACAGACTTGGACTTGAATTCAGTCCTTTGCTATGTTTTGGGTGAGTCAACTCTCTGCAAACCTTGGTTTTCTCTGTTAGAAGTAGGTATAACAGTTTAAATGAGATGAAGTGTGTGAGAGTGTCTGGGGCATTCTAGTTTCTATTCTGCCCACAGAGGGAAGAACCGACGGCGTAAAAACAAACAGATAAATATTCCGCCTACCAAACTGAGGTGGGAGGAAGAAGGAGAGCAGGTGGGAGGGCCTGGGAGAAAGAAAGAACGTCAGGTTTGGGGATGTGAGGTGAGAAGGCTGAGTCGTTCCTAGAACGACCAGAAACCAGCATTCATGAACTCCGGGGCCACGTATATGAGGAGCCACAGCTCCTCTAAGATTGATCATTGGAGCTATGGGGTGGTGGAGCCCGCAGAATGAGAAGGCGAGAGTGATTTGGGCAGAACGCTGTGGAAAGCCCCCGTGGAGACAGAAGGAGGAGACAGAGAGCCAGAACCCGCCCCAAGGCCTGAGCAGTGGCTTTAGGACCTCACAGAAGCCACAGGGCGACGCTTTAAGGAGGAACAAGCGTTTAGTAACCTCAAAGGCTACTAGAAGTCAAAGGAGAACCCAGTCTTATCCATCGGATTTGGCCAAGAGGCGGTAACCTTCAATGGCTTTGTCAAGGCAGCCTTAGTGGGAGGCTGAGTACAAGCTAGACGGCGCTGGCTGAGGAGGGCCGGCCGTGCCCGGAGGGGGAGCTTCACCGTAGTGCGCCGTGCCTTTTTCCTCCTTTCCTCTCCTTTCCTTCACCTTTATTCTTCCCCATCTCCCTACCCTTACCCCTCCGTGCAGAGACCTAAACGTGCTTAAATTCTAATGGAGGAAAAAAAAAAAAGAAATCAAAGACACAGGCAAACGATTTGCAAGACTTCTGTCTACTGCCCAGGGCGCTCTCTCACAGAGCGGTAAGTTGCCAATCGAGGGGCTCAAACGGACGTCCCTCGGGCGCTCCCAGTTCAACGTGCCTACAGCCGATTTTCCTTTCTCTTCCCAGTCTCTTGCTTTTTTTACCCTCTCGACTGGCCCCGCTACCCTCTCCACAGTCACCCCAGTCAGGAGCCTGTGGGTTGCCCTTGATTCCGCCTGCTCCCAGTGCCCCGGTGCCCCCACCCGCAGTGCCATCCTCCTATCTCCTTAACATCCCCACCTCTGTCAGCCTCTGTCGCCCCCACTGTCACTGCCTGGTGGAGCTGCCCACTTGCTCTCCCCTGGGCCATGGGCAGAGGCTCCCAAGGGGCCACCGTGCTTCTAGTCTCATATTCTTAAAGGATTTTTCTCAAATAACCAACCTCATCTTTCATCGGCTTTCTTCCCGTTCTGGGTCCCAGCTGCAGGAAACATTTTGTGACCTTCCAAACGTGATGCGTGGCTTCCTGGCATTTGCCTCTGCACGCTCATCCTGCGCAGTCTGGAAAGCCCCCTCCCTACGTCTCAGCCCCGCTCGAGGGGCGGTTGGACTCCTGGGCAGAGCTGGCCACCCCTCTACTACATCTCTGGTGGTCCAGCCTGGCATCTCTGATGTGGTTTCATAGGCCTCCCTGCCCCCGCTACCCTAGCGAGTAAGCTCTTCAAAGGCAAGGGCACTATTTGATATTAATTTCGGTGCCTCCAGCATCTGGCCCCACAGCAGGACCCGGTGAATGAGTGAGTGAGCCAATAAATGCGCAATGAAGAAGACAGGGCTACATACAATGGTGTGGACCTTGTTCTCCATCACACTTTTAGGGTTCAGTTCTCTGAAGAGCCATAAAAAGCCACCAAATCAAAGCCACTGTCCAGGCTACACTTCACACCTTTGGACACTGTCACAGACCTCATAAAACCACTTCTGGTGTTTCCCATGTTTCCCAAAGCAGGCCACCAGGAAGCATCGGTCCTTTAAGGTGTCCAGTGAAGGAGGGATCCCACGGTCAAAGTAACAGCGCCCACCACATTCCCCTCGTGCAGGATACATAGTGCACTTTCAGGGCTCTGAGAAGTTTCACAGTAAAAAACTTTAGTTTGGTCGCGAGGCTTCTCAGACTTATTCAAACCTGTTTTTTCCTTCAAGTCCCACCTTGAAGATGGACCATCTCTTTGATACCTCTGTGACAAGACTTTCTTTTTCTTTCTTTCTTTTTATTTTTTTACATCAAGACTTTCACTTTACCAACGCAGGGGTTATCCTGGGAGCACGCCCCAGCTGACTCTCTTAATTCCTATGCAGTGGCTTTGGTGCCATCTTCTGAAACCAAAATGCCATATGACAGTCTTTACATTAACTGTTTTCCAAACGTGTGATGTATTTTGAGTTTATGACATGTTTTTAGAAATGAATGATTTTTCTTCAACTAAGAAAATCTGTGCCCATCTAAAAGATTCCAGTTATCTTAGGTTTATGGTTTTGTTTGTTTGTCTGTTTATATTTTTTGGTAAAAAACCTTCTGTTCCACTTATTTGAGAATTAAATAAAATAAGATATATAATGGTTATTATTGTGATTTATTAATTGGGATGTAAGTGGGTTAAAGCCAGCTCCCTTCGGGGCTTTATTCCAGACCCCTCAAGGAAAGCTGAATGTTTCCCAGCATGCTCTGAGGAGAGGCAACGTTGTTTCCAGCACATGTTGATGGTGAACTTCAAAAACCTGATTACTTCATATTTTAAAGCTTGAAATGTCAGGTACAGACCCTTAGGGTGTATCTATACATCCAGCCTGGACTAAAACCCTTACTTCTTGTTCAAAAGTTAAAAAGGACTTCTTTTAAGAGGCTCATCTGCCTGGCTGGTTTCTACAGGTGAGCTTGTACTACATGATCTTTCTTGAACATCCTAACACTCTGGACTGTCCCCCAACGTGAAGTTCAAGGGCTGCAGCCAGGAGGGCGCCCTGCCCAGCAGTTCATCCATAACATCTGGAGCAGTTTCCATGACTCATGCTTATCAGTGCTGCCTCTCCTGAAACGGTGACGCTCATCTCAAAAGCCACTGCAGAGCTGGTTTGTAAAAGCTTAATTTCACATTTCCCCCCCGCCCAAGCCAAATTTCCAAAATACTTAGATTAATTAATACTACGAAGAAGGGACTTGCGATCTGAAAAAAATCGTACTTAGAATTATGATCCCTGGGGTATTGGCGTCATTTCACACATGAGCGAGGTTTATACGTATTGCTCCAGATATCACATCTGCAAAGGAAAAAATTTCACAGTCATAAAATATCCTAGCGGGAAGATTTTTGCAAATATCAGCTCGTCTGTCTCCAGGTCTGGCATCTAAAGCACACTCCACGGAGCGAACATCTGTCAGCGACAGAGAGCAAGGCTCTTTATACCTGTGCCTATACGATCCTGAAATGGCAACAGGGCATAAAGCCCCTGTCGCCCGCCAAGTTTCCTTTGTGAGCTTGTTGTTGGCATCACCCACTCACGACAGGCAGAAGAGAAGTGCATCAGAAAACGTCAGTGGAGCAATAATTAGCAACTGCGTCAGGCATCTGGGCCCATTGGGATAATGTGAGATCATGGCTTTCTTGCTCTTGGATGAACAGGAAAGAATAGTTTCTGGAAACTACAGAAGACCTAGTTAACGTTTCCTAGTGTAAGGGGGAAGATATATTACTTTAGAGGAAAGCATTAAGAAGAAAAACTGGTTCAGGAAATATAAATATGCTAAAGCTGCTAGGCAGATCCGTCCTTGAGTTTCCCTTGTAATAATACAAGAAGCTAATAAATTATCTGCGCAATATCTCGTGAAGTGTCCAGCATTACACAGGGAACTACATACAAGAGAAAAAACATGACACAGTTGTGGTTGTCAATAAGAAGACAACAGTGACTAATTACGCATGACACAGAGAGGAATGCCTCCGGCCGAGTGGTGGGCATTGAGCACTGTGAGGACATGAGCGTAAATATTTAGAGAGTCAGAGAAACAAGTCGGTTTAGGAAGGAGGCATGGGGGAGGGGGACTCGGTGCAACTTGGAAGTGGAAGGAGTTCTGAAAAATAGTTAACGCTGATCGAACCCGCCTTTCGGTCCAAAACTGCTGTGCAAAGCAAGCAACTTCCACAGTTTTATTTATTTCTCCTAACAGTCTGTTGGGCTTAATGCTGTTTTATATCCCAAGTTTACTAACAAGGAAACTGAGAGTCAACGAGAGTGAGTGACAGGAGAGCCATTCTAGCCATGTTGTTATGAAGACACGGGGATCGATAGTAGGATGGACATCAATGTGTGTCTGTATGTTAGAAGTGGTGCCGACACGGGGCAGCGAAAAGAGATACCATTTCAGATGTGAGGGCGAAAGACTGGGGGAACTGGCATGGGTCTGAGGGTGTCAGTGAAGATACCTGACTTGCTGGAGAGGGGGGCTTAGCTTGGGAGGAGTTAGATGCCAGACGGATGGGTTAAGGGAAACCCCAAGACGAAGGCCAGCGTTAGCCTGTGACAGGGCATTGGGCCGGTTTGGAGCTGAGAGTCAGGTGTGCACTGGCTGGCCAGACAGGTGAACACCGTCATTTGTCTGTGGGCCCCAGGCACACAGACGGAATGTGTAAGGACAGGTGCCCAGGCGTGGCCTCCGATTTGACAGGAGCCCAAGAGGCCTGTGGGAAAGAGTGTGACCCCTGGCTGTATTTGGGGGCCCAACACATGCAACCCTGAGGGACACGTTGGGAGTGAGAAGCAATGGACACCTGGGGCTGAGGCTTGGGGGGAGGCCCCACCAGTCGCCCCAACTCCCACTCATCAAACTGGGGCCCCTAGTGAGGGAGAACCGGTAGGCGGGAATCTGCTTGTCCCTGGCGCTGAAAAGCTCCCCCAGAATGCCCACATCGCTGTTCCCCTTCTGTAGTTTTAAATAAGACAGAACTCATTTTGTACCAGTCTCACTCCCCGCCCATGGGAAGCCATGATCCCTTCCAGTTCTGCACCACTGAGAAGACTTCCAAGTAAGATTTTTGACCCTCTGCTCTTTTTCCCATGGGCTCTGATGTGAGAACAACCCGTGACTGTGGTGCAATTCCACAGCACATGGAAGACTCCACCCTCCGCTGTCTTAGAGATTCCTGGAAGGTGCAAGAAGGAAAAAGCAGGAAATTGTCCAACTGCATGTGGGATACACTTAAAAAAGAAGAGAGAGCCCCTGGGGATTCCGAGATGCTGGAGGCATGAAAGAAGGATTATGCCTGCTACCCGTGAGGCAGGACTTCCTATGGGTGTGGAGGGGGACTGGGGTGTCCAGGTGGGCTAGCTCCTCAAATACAAACCGTCCTGGCGTGTCCTCAGGTGTGCTCAAAGATGTGCGCACAAAACCCTATACATCCCGTGTGACTGTGTTTATTAAGAAAAAACATCAAGCCTTTTGCAGTGTGATCACTCATGAACAGTAATAACTAAAACCGGAAAAGAGTAGAAGAGACACACGTTTTTCTTGTTTCTTTTTTTTTTGGTCACAGCCATCTTGCAAGGCTGGCCTAGGGAGCTATAATGGTCATTGTGTGAATGAAAATTGCTTATTTGTCCACCTAAAGCTGGATGCTTATTTCAAAGCAGCCCGTGGCTTCAGTTTCACTTGTCCTCTAGCCTAAGACCAAGGTCACACTCAAGACAGTGTGCCACAGGTTACAAATGGGGGGGCTGCGAGGGTCCACTTGGACCCCGGTCTCTGGGACGCAGCAGCATCCCCCCACAGACCCGTTTCCCCACGGACTCCTGGGCAGCCCGTCCACGAGTTCTGGAGGGGGTTCCGAGAGCCACGGGGACCCTGAGGACAGAGCAGAGCCAGGGAGGGGCCTGGATCTAGAGTGTCATGTCCTTGAAAGGAAGAGCTCAGTGGCACCGTCCATTTCTGGCACAAGTTGTCAAAACTGACCACCATTACTCTTTTTGTAAAAATAACTCTTTATTTTGAAATACTTAGGACTCACAAGAAGTTGCAAAAATAGTACAGGGAGTGTCTGTGTACCCTTCACCCAGTGTCCCCAATACCCGTGTCCTGCAAGGTCCTGGCGTCTGTCGGAAGCCAGACACTGACGTTGGCACAATCCACGTAGCTTGGTGCGGAGCTTACCCGGGTTTGACCAGTGATCTTTGTCCTTTTCTCCCTAAACAAGTACAGTGCTTTGGAATTATTAGATCACTATTTTTCCAGTGTTAAAAGTGCAAAAATAAAAATCTTTATTTTTGTAACAAACTCTCCCATTATGTACTCTAAAAAATTTAACTGACAAAAAAAATTTATTTGCATGAAGACCAAATAGATTTTAGATTCATGCAAATTACTTAATTTGGGTATTAAAAGGCAAAGTTTTTCTTTCAAATACCTACCATATATTATATTTGTAGTCCAAAAAATAATTTATGAAACAACTTTAAAAATTAACCTTAGTCAGCATTTTTATAAGAGAGTGTGGGCCTGGGTCCTAGCCCCACCTGTTGCTGTAAACAGAGTGAAGACATTTTAGTTGAGTCCCTTGATCTCTTTGGTTTTTAGTTACTTGATTGCAAAAGAAGGAAAAAAGACTATGTGACTTCTAAAATTTCCTTTAGTTAAAAATCCCTGTGATACCCCCATGTCAAAAGTTTCACATAGAGATTAGTATTGAAAGCATAAGATAGTTTTATTAAAAGATAAACAAATCAGTCCTGGATGGTGTGGCTCAGTTGGTGGGGTGTCATCCCACGGCGGAAAGGCTGCAGGTTCGATTCCCAGTCAGGGCACATGCCTGGGTTGCGTGTGTGATCCCTGGCCCGGGCATGTATAATCCCCAGTCCGGGTGTGTCCAGAGGGACCAATCGTTTCCCTCTCACATTGACGTTTCTGCCTCTCCCTTCCTCTCTCTCTAAAAGCAATGAAAAAAATGTCCTCAGATGAGAGTAAAAAAATTTAAAAAACAAAACAAAGCAAAAACAAACCAAGATCTAGAGCAAAAAGAAAAAAATGTTTTGTAGTCACTTAAAAGTCAGGGGAAAGTACAAAAGACAAAGCGGAGGCAGCATCACCGTGGGGGCGATGAGGTGGCTGGGGCAGCAGTACCGGCCGACTTCCCATGAGCCATGCAAGCCGGGGTGACATTTGCACAAGTGATGCCAACCTTTCCAAGCCCCGATTTCCCCATCGGCAAAAGGGCGGCAGTACCTCGTTAGTGTGGTTCAGAGCTGTAAAAGGGACCCGCGAGGTAAAGCACGTGGTACAGTCCCAGGTACAGAGTCCGGCCCATGAGTGTTCACGGGGTTTCCCGGGCCAGTCATGAGTGGTGGTAAAGGCAGAGCTGGGGAGGGACCGGAGTCAGAGGGTGTGGGTGGCATGGGGGGCAGACTTGTCTTTGGCGGTATGAGGAGCCTCTGGTTTCTGAGGACCTCTCGAGGCGGACACGTTGTGGGGCTTTGATGGGGTGGTCACCCGAAAATGACTGAGGAGGATGACCGGTACCTGAGAGAGGCCCAAGGTGTCTCAGTGGGCTCTGAGTCGCAAGAGGCAGAGTGACTGACACAGAGGCTGTAGTCTGTTTTTAGGAAAAGTGAACGGGTCCCACGGACTTTTGATCTCACTGGAATTAGAATTCAGACTCTGAATTCCAGAGTCTAAGGCATCTTAATATGAGAATGAGGCAAAAGTTTACCCTTCTCTCCCCACCTGGCCACTCGGATGGGTTTCTTACCTACAAACATCTTCTCTCCTGAACTTCTCCCCAGCAGCGTCTGTGCTGGCGTCTCAGACTGAACCTTCCAACCACTATACTCGGGATAAATGGTGAAATCATCTAGACCACAACTAATTCGATAAGAAGGCAGAAAAAATTAAAACAGGAGTGTTCGTATTTATACAACAGCCATATAATACTGCTACTTACACCAAAAATTCCTGGTGAATCTTCTCATTCTTCTTTTCCCATTCCTTTGGACCACATTTAAAAAAGGTTTTGTTTCGGATTTGTCAGATAACTTTCACCTTTTCCCATTTAAGACATAGCTTTAGCATCTCACAAAACTAAATATTTCATCTTCCAGCATTCTACCACCTGCATTAGAAAACCCTGTGTTAACACATGTATGAACTGCACTCAGATGGCCTGGCTTACTGTAATTTATACATTTTATCTTGGTATTGAAAGGAAAAGATAAACGTGATTTGACTTTTCTCTCAAAAATGCCTACAAAGTAATGGGAGAAATAAAAATGCATGCATGATGTTCAATAGAAATGCCAGCCAAGTTTCTATGGAACTTAATAAAATATAATGTATGTGGAAGAAAAAAGCCCCCAAAGAGGCAAGATAATTCTGGAGAGGAACGAGGGGGTGTTGGTGGAGGCAGTGGGACCTGTCCTACCCCTCGTTAAGACTTATTACAGAACGATCGCAACTACTAGTGAAATACTGGTGTGGAGGCAGACAAGTGGAGAGGCAGAATGGAAGGAAGAGCCCAGAAACGCTTTCACTCAGGACTTTTAAAGCAAGATTAAAAAGCAGAAGCTACAAAGACAATGGGTACATTTTACTGCATGAGAGTTTAAGCTGTTTGTAGTCACCAAGACCCTGTAAACAGAGCGAAAAGCCACAGGCTGAGATGACAGGATATGCACAGCTGATAAAGGAGCAGAGTAAAGAAATATACAAGTAACTTCTGAAAAACTCAGTAAGAAAAAATAGTAACAAAGAGAGCGCAGCAGAGGCTATGCAGAGGCGAAGCCTGAATGATGGATAAACATGTACAAGGTGTTCAATCTGAGCAAATCAGGGATGTATAAACGGTCACACTGAGTCACGTGCTACCCAGGGTGCCTGCTAACGTGGCAGAGAGTGACGAGCCCGAGAGCTGGCGCAGGTGTGGATAATCTCTTATACTGCCGACAGGAGGCGAATTGGGGCCACGCCTCAGAAAGCAAGTCGGCAATGCCCGGCAAAGCTCACAATACGTACCGTCTACGGTCCTGCTAGTCTGTCTCTAGACTTTTACCTTAGATTAATTCTTGCACAAGTGCACAAGGTTCACTGCAGTACTATTTGTAATTGTGCAAAACTAAAAATGAGCTTGCCGTCCCTCTGCGGAGGAATGGAGAAATTGTAGTATAGCAGGGTAAATAAGCCAGATCTATGTTTATCAAGGCTAACTGTTCTCAGAAATGTTCTGTGGAGGGAAAAAGAAGTGGCAGAAAACTACGTAGCTTGGTACTATTTACATAAATTTCGAAGGGCCCTAAATACTATATATTGTCTACATGTAATACCTATGGATTAAAAGGACTAAAACATGAATAACAGCTTGTGACAACTACCCCTGGGCAAGAGAGGTCCTGTGCTTTTAGGGGTCCTTTCTGGACTTCTCTGCTGCCTTCCCCCAAGGGCTAAGGGTTGTACCCACCTAAAACCCATCCCTCCACTAGCCCTCCTGCCCCTTGGCCACTCTCTGGGAGCTGTGACCTCAGGATTCCCCACCCAATGGTCCCGAGCCCTCTCCCCGGACCACCTTCTGAAGAAGGGGTTCCTGGTGGCTGCCTTGGGGAGGGACAGAGGGGATGGGGGACAGGATCTGAAGGCATACAGAGGACTTCAACTGTGCCTATGAGCGTTAGTTCTTTATAGCAACCTGTCTGAAACAAATATAACATCACATTTGCTCATCCTGGGGGTGGGTGGTATTTTTTTGCTCTTTTCATTGATAGCCGAAAGTTAGACAGCACTAAGCATGTTCTAAGAGACTTGTGTGAAAAACAAGAAGGTTCCATTATTACTTAGTTTTATAGAAAGACTAAATAATTTGCCCAAGGTCACTCACTGTAAGGAGCAGAAGGGGATTTGAACCCAGGAGTTCTGGCTCCAAAGGGCTGGATCTTAGCCACTAGCTACTCTAGGACTACTTACCTGTATGTTCCCATTATGTCACTGTTTTTTGAAACAAAGGGGATCAAAATGAAAATACCCTGATGACTATAATACAAAGAGAAATGTGGTAAAATTCCATAAGAACGTTCTTAGATGCATTAGGAGCACAGATGACATTACTGGGACAGGAAGGTAGCTGTGTCTGTGGGGGGTGGACAGGCATGGAGAAGGGGGGTGCCAACGTTCACCCCAAGCCTTCTTGGGCAGTGGGCAGGGAACGGCAGGAGAGTGAAATGGGAAAGAGGGAACTGGCTTGTACAGGCATGGATTTAGGAAAGTTCCAGAAGGGTTTGAGGATTAGCAAGAAGTTCTGTTTGGTGGTCACAGGGAGGAAGGAACAAGTTGGTGAGGGTCATAGGTTAGGATCTGACCTATGGGGAGGTTGGGAAATGAAAAGTGAACTGGGAAGCAAGAAAGGTCATTGGCAGTCGCAGCTCCAAGCTGCTCCGAGGGGAGACGTGAGTTCAGGCTGGTCCGCAGGCCGGCTGCTGCCGGTGGGGAACCCCCGGGGCCCCTGACGCTGAACAGAGGGTGGATGAGGAGAGGAGGTGATTCCTGTGTGTGTGTGGGGGGGGTGGTGTGTGTGTCAAGAATCATCCGTTTATTGTGCACACATTCAGTGAGACCCCCGTGTGAGCCAGGCACTGTTTCGGGTGAAGACAATACAGAAATGAACAAAACAGACCGAGCGCTCTGTCCTTGAGGAGTTTGCATTCTACTGGAAGGAGGTAGAGAAGATAAATAAATAAGTAAAAATATACTGTAAGCAAAGAAATAAAAATATGCTTATGTTACATGGTGATAAGCGCTTCGGAGCCAGATAAGGCACGGAAGGGAGCTGGGCAGGGTTGCCTGTGTATGTTCGAGGGAGTGGAGGTGAATAGCGAAGGAGGCCCACGGGAGGTGACATTTGAGTAAAGGCCCAGGGAGTGAGGGGGGCTGAGGTGACACTGAGATTCTGTGTGTGAGGCCAAGCCATGGTTACTCCACAAGGGAGGCCAGGGGGAGGAGCAGGGTGTGAGGATGACAGTCTGAGTCTGAGATCCAGGGAGCCATGAAAAATATGGACTGGAATCTGAAGCACGAGACATGTAGACAGAGAAGCCATTGGCACAGAGGTGCTTGGGGAGCTGAGACGGAGGAATGAGAGAATGACAAAACTGCCATTCGTTGGGCCCCTCCTGCATGCCCGCACACCTCCAGGGGCTTCGTCCTAGGATGTCTGCGGTCCAGGGGACAGCCCTGCAGAGTGAAGGATATCAACTCAGCCACAAGTAAGAACAGTAGTAATAGCGAACACGGAAAAGGGGACACATGCACGGGGTACTTCTCTCGCACTTTGTATCTGTCAATTCATTCAGTCCTGGCGGTGACCTCAGGAGGGTACCAGCCTCATTTGACAGACCAGGAACCCGGGGGGCAGGGCTCAGTTGTCCAAGGCCATAAGCTGCTGAGGGGATGCAGCCGGCTTGAATGCGGGCAGCCCAGGGTCCTCGCTCTGAAGGGAGGAACGGTGAGTCTGGGGCTATTTGCCTCTCGGCCTTGGAGAAAAGTGAGCTCAGGGTACAAGGCCTTTTTGAAGATAGGGTGAGGTCTGGGGAGAAGGGCTGGAGAAATTCTCAGAAGACAGCCCCACAGGTAGGAGGCTCCTCCCAGGTAGGCACAGCGAGGTCACCGCCCTGAGAAGGCGGCAGCTGAAAGGTGGAGGTTACCTGCGCGGGGAAGGCAGCAGGTCTGAGGCTCTGTGGGAGCCAACAAAGAAGTTAAAAACAACTATTTAGACCAATGCACACCACCATTTCCAGGCAATTTCAGGCCAAGAGTAGGCCGGAAGGCCCTGGCTAAGGAAATCGGTCACACTTTGAACTTCAGGGCTCTGGACAAGACGCTTAACCTCGGTGGGTTGCCCAGCTGCCGTTTTGAAAAACTTGGACAGTCTCTGAGATGTTGCCAAAACCGAGTCCCGCTGGGTCGAGCTGTGCAATTAGTTCCCTGTTCTAGGAACGGCTGCCGGGTCCAGGGCTGCGCGGAGCGGCCTCTGTGCCCCGGGGGAGAAGCGGGCTGGATGGGCGACCCCGGGGCACAGGCGCTGGCCCGAGGCGCGCGTCTTTAGTGCCCTTGGATGCACTTGGGAAGGCCGAGGGGCCAAGTTCGAGGAGCCCGGGAGCAGTTGGGTGACCCTGAAACTTTTCTTCTCCTGGAGGCCAGAGCAGACTGCTGGCAGGGGCCGAATGGAGCTCCGCGCCAGGCCGGAGGCCGTGTCCGTCACTCGCAGTCTCAGACCGGGTCCCCCGCGCGCGGTGGCGCTCGTCCAGGCCGCGCCTCCCGGGCCCCTCTGTGCGCGCCCACCCGGACCCCGAGGCAACGTCCCCGGGGAGCACGGCCCGCGCTGCTGCAGGCGCCCCGGGGCGGGAGGCGAGAGGTGCGGGCGGGCGCGAGGGCCTCGGGGGCCAGAGGGACTACGGCGGCTGGCGCGGCGCCCAGGGGCGTGAGGCGGGCGCGCGGGGGAGGCGGGGGGGGTGGGTAAAGTCGGCGGCCGGCGGGGCCTTCGGGTCACTCCAGCCTGGGCGGCGGGCCGGCGCGCACCATGCCCTCCTTCGACGAGGCGCTGCAGAGGGCCGGCGAGTTCGGGCGCTTCCAGCGGCGCGTGTTCCTGCTGCTCTGCCTGACGGGCGTCACCTTCGCTTTCCTCTTCGTCGCCGTGGTCTTCCTGGGCAGCCGGCCCGACCACTACTGGTGTCGCGGGCCGAGCGCCGCCGCACTGGCCGAGCGCTGCGGCTGGAGCCCCGAGGAGGAGTGGAACCGCACGGCGCCCGAGCGCCGGGGCCACGGGCACTGCCAGCGCTTCCTCCTGGAGGCGGCCAACGCCACCGCCGCGGCGCTCAGCTGCACCGACCCCCTCGCCGCCTTCCCCAACCGCTCGGCACCGCTCGTGCCGTGCAGGGGCGGCTGGCGCTATGCCCAGGCCCACTCCACGGTCGTCAGCGAGGTAAGGGTGCCCGGCCCGCGAGGACCCCTCGCCGCGGCCCGCGCTCCGCGGTGAACACCGGCGGGTAGAGGACCGGGCTCTGCTCCCCACCCCCGCAGATGCGGGCACTATGACGGCCGGCCACTAGGGAAGGTCCGTGCAGGCGGGGACCTGTTGGTTACCTGTGGGGACGGAGCCGGGGCATTCCACTTGTGGAAGGGCTGCGTCGTAAATGCCCGGGAAAAAGCCTTCAGTTTGATTTCCCACCGCTAGTGAGTTAGCGGAGAGAAACTGGGGATTTGGGCATTAAGGAAACTCAGAGGAGTCCTGAGATGCTTCGCACACACCTCCCCTGGAATCGAGGCGTGCGGTGCCGCGCCCTTATCCTTGACACAAGTGCGCGCACTGATTGGAAATTAGGGGTCTGCTGGCGGTAGAGACGTGCCGTCTTCCCGGGCCAGTGGGCCGGCGACAGTGAGCTGGCCCCGACTGGCTCACGGTCTTCAGGAAGCAAAGGAAAGGGGAAACAGCCGTTTGAAGGTAGCGCAATGTTCTCCAGTTGCCAAAATGATTATCTGAAATGCAAGGGGACAACGGTCGAGGCTATCCAAGGAAGTGATTTCGGTAAAACTGCTCTGGGGCAAAGAGCAACATCTGAGTTGTTGGGAAAGCTGAGGCTTTAAATAAAGTTTTAATTTTTTTCCTGCTACTAAATCACTGGAATGCAGCAGGAGAGACCACCAGCCTTATAATGTGGATCCCCCCCACCCCACACACTTAACCAGTGTTGGCTGCTGGAGCCCGGGTGGGGGCAGTCCCCACATTTTCTTGGGTATATTTGGGCAGGCAGTGCATTGGGGGTTGGTGACTCTTCACTCTCTGTGGCAGGACTGTCTCAGCCCTGAGCGGGGGTGGGGGTGGGGGCAGCTTGCTTATTCGCCTTCCTGAGTTCCAGACCTGGGGACAGCCTCCACTGAGCCTGGGTGGAGAGGTGAGCTGTTCCATTGAACTTTGTAACCACAGATCAACTTTTAGAAAAATGATTGAATGTGCACAGGCAAATTAGGAAAGAAAAAACATTTGTCTTTATAGATCAACATTAACATTTTTTAAAGCACCTACTTGAATCTGAAAACAGTGGATTCGGTGGGGCCTCTTCTGCCTCTGGTAATGCTGTTCTTTGGTCTGGCGGCTTCATCTGTCTGGGGTTGGGATTGCAGATATTTGAGGCCGTGCATGCTCCATACTACCCTGTGTGGGTGTCGTCACACAGGGTGCGTGTGCTGGGGGCTGCGGAGGTAGGACTGTGGCAGCCTGGCCAGCGCACGGCGCGCCTGTGGGTTTGGGGTGTTTCGGTTTCTGCTAAATCCACGGGTCGTGCTGGGGACTGCTTTACCCACCGCAGAGGTTTGTTGCTATGAGAGTCACAGTCGAAATGGATAAAATGGACAGGGTGTGGACTTGGGTAGGAGCCTGTCTAATCCCTGGTGCTTCCTTCCAGTTGTGTTGTTAGGTGGCTGCGTCAGTTTCATTCAGCACAGCTCTGTGTGCTCCCCTCCCAGGCAAACCAGAAGACCTTGCTTGGAGAGGAGACACCTGACTTTTAAAGACATTTGAACTTCAAACAAAGTAAAATGAAGTTTAAAAGCAAAATGCACAAACACTCAAGGGGTGTTTCCATGAAGAGACATGATTTATGAACATCAGAGAAGGGAAACACAAAATCTGTACGTTAGTGCCCAGACAGATACGTTAGGAACGCTCAGGGGTTCTGAGGTTGTTTCAAGCATCCTGGGGTTATTTCAAGGGCTGTTAAAAGGGAGTGTGAAAGGTGAGAGTTCAGGAAACTGGGGCCCTGGCGTTGTCTCCAGAGAGCTGGATGGCTTGGGGGAATCAGCCTGTCTGGGCTTAGCCTTTTCATGTAAAATTACAGGTTGGATGGAGCCCTTTATAGTCCTACAAATGCCACCGATGCCGTCATGGGATGACTGCTCAGTGTGGTCAGAAAAATGATAAAAATCTTCAAGGAAAAGTAAAACAACATCAAAATGCACTCCATAAGGCCACCAACGAGTTTCTGAAGTGTATTAGAGAGATTTTTAAAAAATCCCAAGTTGTGTGCCTCTTCTGGTTTATTTGTTTTTAATGGTTTGATTCTTAAGAGGTTGCCCCTGTCTTCTTAGGAAGTTCAGCCATCCCCAGCAACTCGTTCTAAGCCTTCTGCATGGCAAATATTTTTGCTGTCTTTGGTTTAGAATATGATCCAATTTGCTTTTGTTCCTTCATATTCTGTCAGAATGATTAAAGGAAGTTTGATTCTATCTTTGCAAACGCCACGTTCCCAGTGTGTTCTTAGAGACTTGAAGCTGAACATATTCATCATGGAAAGGGGGTTTATGATGTGGGAAGGCAACCAGATTCCAGAAGGTCTTCGTGTGGCTATTGTATTTCATCCTCGCGACGTTGTGGGAGGGATAGCATTGTCCCAGATTTACCGAAGAGGTACTGAGGCAGGAGCAGGGACAGGACGTGCTGGAGTCCCAGACTTACATGTAGCTGAACTGGGTTCCGATCCAGAGGTCTCCTCCATGCAGCGCTCCAAGTCCTTGCAACAAATCCAGGCAATGGAAACCCAGATCGCTCACACTGCAGAGCCCGCAGGAAATCTCCCTGAGCGTCCCTCCTTACTTTGTTTCCACCGCCGTCCTCTGGCTGATGTGCTATTTTGTTTCATTTCATGGCGTCAGAAAGGCAGCCTCCCAGACCAGCCGATGGGAGGCTGTGCCTTCATTTCCTGGAAATGGCTCTTTGTGCTCTTGATGGAAATGTTACAAAATGGGCACTTAAACCTCATGCACTCCCTTTTCATCTCACAAAACGAAAACAGCACCGAGGAGTTAAGGCAGAAGTCAGTGCCAAGTGCCCAGCCAGTGCAGCCCAGTGCCCCCACTTGTTTCTGCCGCTCAAGGCGGGGCCGTGATTTTCCGTCTACGTTTAACTTCCTTGGCGCAGACGTTCCACCCGCCCGCCTGCATCTCATCCTTATCTGGCTGTCAGACCCTGGGCTGACGAGCATGATGCAATTCAGAGAAGTCCGAGCCCCACCACCCAAGTGTTTCATGTCATTGCCCAGTGAGTGCGTCTTGGGAATTGGTGTTAGGATTTTTCAATGCTTGCTCATACATCAGGGATGGGGTGGGGGAAAGCTTCTCTCTGGTTTCTCACTAGGAACCGCGCTCCAGAGCACCCTTAGAAATCGACCGACTCATTCTTGGTTTCCTCTGCGGCCCATTTCCCCCCTAACAATCCAAGGAAAATCCCTTTGAGGGAATCGCTGCTTCACTGAAGAGGGCGGAGGCCGCTTCCAAGTCTGGGCCTGTCGGTGTGCTTCACGGCAGGGTCTGTGCCTTGCTTCTCTCACATCCGACTCACAAAGAAAGGCCGACCGGAGGGCCGGCCCACAGACATCAGGGCCACCGGCCGCCGGTCCTCACTGTGGTTAAGCGTGGAAGCACGCTTTGTGTGGGTATCGAAGAAAGGAGTTCGCCAGGTTTCGGTCTGCACTGAATCCCTGATCTGCTCTGGGCACTTTAGAAAGGTCTTAACTTTTGTATTTTCTTTTTTAAAATTTCTATTTGTGCCTTCTCCGTTTTTGGCTGAATCAGCCTCACCAGGAGAACATCTGTTTTATTGTTACATCAAAGAACCAACTGTGGCATTATTCACTTTCTACCTCATTAATCTCCCCTCTTTGTTCTAGTTTTTGGATTTGCTTGTGGTTTGGTTTTTCCAAGTTCAGCCGGATACTCAGTTCAATTATTTCCAGCCTTTCTTCTTTTCTAGTCGCAGTATTGAAAGCTATAGATTTGCTCCTGTGTACTTTTTTTGACTGCAACCAGTACGTTTTGAAATGCAGATTTTAATTATTCCATCCTTTGAATTGTTAATTTCTAGTATTATTGCTTCCTCGACCCATGATTTATTTAGAGGCTTGTTTTAAATTTTCAAATGTGTGTCGATGTTTTTATCTTTTCATTTTGACCCCTGATTTAACTTTGGTGTGGTCAGAAAATGTGGCCTGTATGATATTGCTTCTTTGAATCTTTTAAAACCTGCTTTTTGTCTTTCTACGAGGTTAATCTTTATAAACGGTTGGTGCATGTTTGAAATGAATGTGCAATCTTTGTTTAGTATGGGGTTTATAGACGTCCAGCTGACCGTAGCCCCAAGCGTTCTGCAAGTAAACCCCGCGTTTCGTCAGGTAACATCTGGGACTCTGGCCCTGAGGGAAAGGGGCAGTGCTTCTGCCCCAAGGCCTGCAGAGTGTGTTCAGGGAACTGGCACTTTATTCAACCACAAAGAAGGCTGAAGGTTGCCAATGCTGTTAAAATATTCTAGATTTTAATCAACTTTCCATCTGCTAGGTCTTTCAAGAATAATTAAAGGGTATCGAAATTTGCCTTTATGTTGGTGGGCTTGTCAGTTTCACCCTACATTTCCAGCAGATTTTAGAAGTTACATATATGAGGCAATTCTGTTGGATGCATGGATGCACAAATTTAGGATTTTTAAATCTGCGTAGCAAATGGCCTCCTTTATTATAGTGTAGGGACCCTATTTAAATCCATGATGTATGTTATCTTAATGTCTGTTTTGTCTGATATTAATATAGCTGCTCCAGCTTTCTTTTAACTGACCTTGACCTCAGCCTGTGAGGACGAGGGGTGGCCCAAGAGGAACACAGGGGGAGAAGGACGTCCAGTTCTCCTCGCATCATTTCATGCGTAGCAATTTATTAAACACCCACAGCAACAGCGGGTGCTGTGCATTCCTATGACCCACCCACAGACACCTGGAATCAAAAGATCAGGGCAGGGCTCGGGAACCTTCATTTTTCACAAGATGTGAGGCCCGCACAGGTGCTCCGTGGACCACACACGGAGACGCGCTGGGTGTTTCTTTATGAGGAGCCTGATGAGAGTCTTGGGGATGAAACAGCCTTCTTTGTGGTTGAATAAAGTGCCAGTTCCCTGAACACACTCTGCAGGCCTTGGGGCAGAAGCACTGCCCCTTTCCCTCAGGGCAGGAGTCCCAGATGTTACCTGACGATACGTGGGGTTTACTTGCAGAACGCTTGGGGCTACGGTCAGCTGAGAGTAAAGCCCTGTCATCAGTTCGGGTGGGGTACCCACAGCTGAACCACACTCCCCGGGCATCTTAGCAAACCTGACAGTGGAGCTTTGGCCAATGGCAGGGCACAGCCCAATGGGATAGGCAGCATGTATGTCTCTACTCTTTGATGTATGGGTTAGAGATTCTCGGCACAAGGCAGTCTGGAATGGTGAAGAGGACATCCATGTCCTTCGGGGTCAGATAGACCTGGACCTAAATCCCAGCTCCTGTGTATTTCAGCTTCGACGGCAGGTCACAGAATCTGCCTGAACCTCAGTTTCCTTAGCTCTAGAACGGGCATAACAGCTCCTGCCTCAGCAACTGGTCTGACACATGCATGCAGATGCTTGTCTTTGTGTCTCGCCCCGAGGGATGCTCAAAAACATTAGTTCCTGTTAACACGTGAAGAGTCTTGAGCTAGTGGGATGGGGGTGGGGGGAGTAAGTAGCGGGTCAGACTGGACCCTGGAGCTGTGGTTTGCTGACCTCTGATCTAACACAATAAATCACTAACACACTTGCCTTAAAGATATTTAAAAACATCTCTTGGCCATTAATTGGCCCTTAAAGCAGGGACTACCCTGTATTTTTCCTCTAGGACACATAGCTAGGTTATACTTCCCAGCCTCCCGTGCAGCTAGTGGTTTATGTGACACAGCTCTGGTCAGGAGGTCAGGAGAAATGACATATGATACTACCAGAAGAAGCTTCATCCTCACCTTTCCCCTCTCCTCCTTTCTTCCCTCCCCTGCTGGCAGAGAACCCCAAAGCCCTAAAAGATGGTGGGGTCCTTAGACGGAAGCGGATCTGTTCCGACAAGACTATAGGGAGCGGAGCTGCCATCTTCCTCCCCTTCCACGCATCTCATAGGAATGTGACGTTAATGAGAAATAAACCTTTTTGTGCCAAGCCACTGAGATTCGAAGGGTACTTGTTGCAACTCTTTGAGCCATCGCTGACTGATACAACATTTTAGGTGTTGTTCCTGGAGTCGGCAGGCACCTAATAAAATGGTAGCAGGTGGGTCCCTGCGAGACGGTCCCCTCCTGGGTCCACACACAAGGCCACCATGACCCCGCCCACAGGCGTGTACAAGCCCGCAGGCCCCCAGCCCCTCCAGGGCCCCCTGGCGGCCCCCTGACTCTCCCTCCTGGCTCTCCAATGCGCTGCTTCTTTGTCTCAACACACCTTTCCCCTTTCTTCACAAGGCCGGTCCATTTTTCACCGAAAGATGCAGCTAAGAGCTACCTGTCCCAGAAGGGCCTTCCACAGCCACCCCGCCACCTGCCACCCCCTGGCGAGCCTGTTTGCCTCCCTCTGCCTGTCGTCAGACTGCAGGCTTCTCGAGGGCAGAGACCGTGTTCAGGGAGTATATGTGATGAAAGTACATGGAGTTTAATAAATTTCGTGATTAAATTGATGAGCAAACAAGAAAGAGACTGACGGAGTGACAAGTTTGACCCCTTTTATAATGCTGGCGAGGCCAGCCCTGAGACTAACTTTCAGAGATTAGAATATGAAAGCACTCCTTTCCAGCCTGCTGCAACTGCTTCTTCTTTTTTTGAGCATAAACTCTGTACATTAATTTAGGGAAAGTGGACATTTAAAAGTTCTGCTCTATTGACTGATATAGGTGATATCATTTGATCATGATGCCCTGCTAAATTTTCTTTGGCGTTATTTGGTTGTCACTGAACGATCTCTTGTAGTTCTCAGTGTGAAGATCTTGTTGTAGTCCTCGGTATTTGCAGCTTCCCTGGTACCACTGCACAGTGCTGCTTCTTAAAGGCCTTACCTCCCCGGCCTGGCCTCCCCATCCTGCTGACCCACGAGGTCTGCAGAAACTGCCCCCACCCCTGCAGCAGAGGGACGCCCCGACCCGTCTGCATGTGGGTTCTGTCCACCTCACAGTGCTAACCAGGGGGTGTGCCACCTGGAACCGGGAAGGAGTAGGAAAGAGCAGGAAAGAGCAACCCAGCTGGCACTTTGGGACCATCATTTTTATGTGCTGACGTCCATTGCGCAGAAAAGGCCATTCCCAGCTGTCCTGGCACTTTTCGGCCCACCCGCGTTGTCACCCGAGAGCCGCCCCAGGAGCAGCTGGGCACGGGCACAGGGCGGGGGTCAGTGAGGGGCCAGGCTCACCCCGGCGCAGGGGCCCGGCGTGCACCCTCCAGGCTTTGCAGGGGCAGCAGGTGCTCCCCGCCTTCCAAGCAGGATGACACTGGCCAGTGTTTTCTCTTTTGAAAACTCTAACCAGGATAGGACGTTTATTGCTGCTCTGTGAGGGGGAAAGGCAGAGGCCCCTAAGGTTCTTGGTGCGGCTTTTTGGAAGGATGAGGGGCTGCTGAGGCGGCCAGTGAGGGCTGAGACCATTTGCGTGGGCAGGCAGCGCTGCGCCCTAACTTTTCCGCTCCGCGCTTGTGAGAAAACAAGGAGGCTCCGGGGCTGGGACCTGGGTGGCCGCACAGAGAAACGGCGAGGGAAGCAGTGCGGGGGCATATATGCAAAGGTGAACAAATGAATGTGATTTTAAAAAAAGTGTTTTTAAACTTTAAGTAAGTAATTGTTTATTTTTCAGTTACAGTCGACATACCATATTAGGTTAGTTTCAGATGGACAGCCAAGTCATTAGACATGATATAACTAAGTGATCATCCCAATAAATCTAATGCCCGCCTGACACCATACGCAGTTATTAGAACATTATTGACTGTATTCCTTATGCTGTGCTTTACATCCCCGTGACTATCAGCACCTACCCGTTTGTGCTTCTTGACGCCCTCACCCTTCTTGCTCACCCCCCAACCCCACTCCACTCTGGCAGCTGTCAAAGTATTTTCTGTATCTATGAGCTTTTTTCTGTTTTGTTTATTTTGTTGTTTTAGGTCCACATAGAAGCGAAACCATATGGTTTTTGCCTAACTCTGTCTGACTTATTTCATTCAGCACGAAACCCTCGAGGTCCCTCCAACGTGGCTGCAGATGGCAAGACTTCACTGTTTTAGGGCTGATTCATATTCCATTGTATGTATGCACCACTTCTTCTTTATTCATCTAGGGATGGACCCTCAGGTCGCTTCCATAAAGCAACTTGGCTATGGTAAATAATCATGCAGGAAACATATGGATACACATGTCTTTTTCATGTAGTGTCGTGGGTTTCTTGGAATAAATACACAGAAATGGAATTGCTGGGTCCTTGTTTATCTCTTGTTATACAGCCTTTGTACTAAAGTTTTGCTACCCCAGCTTTTTGCTTATTTGTTTCCATTTTCGTGAAGTATCTGTTTCCATCCCTCTACTTTCAGTCTGTGTGTGCCTTTCGATCTGAAGTGGGTCTCTTACAGACAGCGTGTGTAAGGAGCTCGTTTGTTGCCCATTCAGCCTCCCTGTGTCTTTCGACTGGGCCATGTAATCCATTAGCATTTAATGTGATTGTTGATAGACATGTATTATTTCCATTTTATTATTCACATTTTTATTCTTATTTGCTCCTTTTTCTTAAAGAAGATTCTGTAACATTTCTTGTAATACTGGTTTGATGGTGATGAACTTCTTTAGCTTCGTCTCATTTGAGAAACTCTTTAAATGATCGCTTCTCTGGGTAGAGTAATCTTGGTTGTAGGTCCCCGTTTTTCATCACCTTGAATATTTTGTGCCAATCCCTCTGGCCCGCGAAGTTTCTGTTGAGGAATGAGCTGGCAGTCTTCTGGGAGCTCCCTTTTCTCCTGCTGCTTTTAGGATTTGTTGTCTTTAACCTTTGTTTGGCATTTTAATCAGGACATGCTTTGGTGTGGGCCTCGTTGGGTTCATCTTGTTTGGGACTCTACTCTTCCTGGGCTTATACGTCTATTTCTTTCTTCAGGTGAGGGGAGTTTTCTGTCACTCTTCTCTGACACAGGTTTTTAGTTCCTTGCTCCCCCTTCTCCTTCTGGCACCCCGATGACGTGAACGTTGGTATTCTTGAAGTTATCCCAGTGGCTCCTTGCACTGTCCTCCTTTTGGGGGTGGGGTGGGATTCTGTTTTCTTTTTGCTGTACTGATTGGAAAATTTTTGCTTCCTCATCTTACAAACTGCTAGTTGGATCCTCTGCTTCATCTGCTCCCCCTGTCGATTCTCTGTAAGGCATTTCTTCGCTTCAGCTGATGTGTTCTCCGTCTCTGACCAATTCTTCCTTATGTTTTCTAGTTCTGTTTGTAGGTTCCCTATGTGTTGAAGTTCTCACTAAGTTTATCTACTCTTCTCCTAAGTTCACTGAGCATCTTATAACCAGTGTTTTGAACTCTGCATCTGATAGGTTTCTTGTCTCCATTTTATTTATTTATTTATTTATTTATTTATTTTCTGGAGTTTTTGTTTTGTTCTTTCATTGGGCATATGTTTCTTTGTTTCTGTATTTTCCCTGCGTCCTTGTGTTTGTTTCTGTGTATTAGCTGGAGGTGCTACACCTCCCGGATACTAGGTGCCCTGTAGGGCCCGGGGGCACAGCCTCCCCGATCATGTGAGCTGGGCACTCCAGGTGTGCCCACTATGGGGGCCGTGTGCACCACCTGCTGCAGTTGAGCCTTGATTGCTGTCGGCGCCTTAATGGGAGGGATTGAGCCCTGGCCAATCGGCGGTCGGGACTGGCTGCAGTCATCACGGGAGAGCGGCTGTGCCGGGGCTGACTCCGCAGTGCAGGGCTTGCTTCGGCCGGGCTCGGGTGCTGCCGAGCGCGCCCCTGAGTGTGTCGCAGGTGGCGATGGTCAGGTGGTGCCTCAGTGTGGCCCGAAGCTGTCCACCCAGTCTACTGGCTCCAGGGGTGCCCAGCATGAGCTACGAAGCAGAGGCAGCAGCCTGTGCTGGGCCTGGGGGTGCCCAGGAGAAGCCACGCTGTGAACCAAGGCCCGGCCATAGCTAGTGCTGAGCCCGGGGACTACTTACTAAGAGGTACGGGGCTGCCGAGGCCAGATGCTGCTTGTTTGAGAGATTTTAAGAAAGTCTGGAGCATGAGCCAAGACAGGCTGTTTGAGAAAAGCCAATGGGAACGGCTTGGCTGGACCCACTAGCTGAGTGGGGCGAGGTCTCAGGGAACCAGCAGGGAGGGCGAACAGCGTGAGCCAGATGGACGGAGACGCAGCTCTGGTGCCTCCCTGCCGGCTCTGTGGAGAGAGGGCCTCGAGAAGGAGCAGCAGCCCCTGCCAGCACTTCTACCTGGGCAAAAGCTGTCCCCAGCCCCCGCCACAGCTCTCACCCTGATGTCAGACACTTCAGTTCCTCCCCGTATGTCCCTGGTACCTTTCAAGCTGCTGCCCCAGTGCTGGCGTTCAGAGGGAGTCAAGTAAGTCCACGTGTGGGCCCTTCGAGAGGAACTGCCCGGGACTCCAGAAGCTCTCTCCTTACTCAGCCACACTCCCCACTGTTTTTCGCAGCCAGAAGTTATGGGGCCTTCTCTCCCTGGCACTGCAACCCTGGGCTGGCGGTTCCGATGTGGGGCTGGGACCCTTCGCTCCTCAGGGGTGACCTCTGCAGCTGAGATATTGCTCCTGATTTTTTTCCAGCACGCGTGGGCGTGGGCAGCCTGTTCTGCATCTCTGCCTCTCCTGCCAGCTTCAGTGTGGCTTTTTCCTTGTGTCCTTAGTTCTCGGCGTTCTGTTCTGCTGGACCCCCAGGCAGTTCCGAACGATGGCGGTTCTGTAGTTTAGCTGTCATTCTGACATGGTTGCGGGAGGATTCGAGTGCCACATTTACCTGCGCTGCCATCTTGACCAGAGCTCCCCAGTTTGAAAAAAAATTCTTGCACTGTAACTTTAAAATCTGTGTTTGGGAAATTAAAACTGAACGTCAGAGAATGAGCATGGTGAGTATTGTTGAATTTTTATCTAAAAGCTTGGGTCCTCCTTTCTGATTAATCAGTGACGCGGACGTAGCTATGGAAAGGGTGCTGCTCCAATGCTGGGAGCCCTGTCGCTGCGAGTGATTGGGGACCACGGGCAACATCCAGGACCACTGTTTCCTTATCGAGCAAAGCGGTCAATTGTCAGTTGATTCCCAAGGTCCGGTCCGTCTGCCATGCCTGCAGCAGAGTTTGTTTTCAGGTTCCTAACTTCAAAGCTAGAGGCGCAGTTTCTAGAAATCAAGATGGACACCTCCCTGGGCCCCCGTTCTTTCTGGTGGGCGTGCTGTGCTGTGAATGATGTCAACAGGAGGAGAGGGGAGAGCAGGGGAGTGGGCGGGTGGGTGTCGCTGGCCCTCTGGAGCAGGCCTCGTGCTGCCTTCTCTAATGTGCACTTGAGACCCCGGGGCATCTGGAGAGTCCGAGAACGGGCCATGGCATTGCCAGCCACACAATGGAAGCCACCCGAGAGGGGCAGGGTGGGTGTGGGCCTGGACCTCAGAAACAAAGGAGACTATTCTGATGTCACACTCTTAGGAGGCCAGTGACCTCCCTGTAGGATTGTTGTGAGGCAGGAGCTGGGGAAATGACCCAGTGACAGGTGAGCCTCTTGCTCTCCATTTTAACAGCAAATGCCGAGACCAGAAAGTTTAGAGAATAATGTGGAAATATGAATCACAGCCTCACAAGCTTGTCAATAGACACAACCTTTGGCCTCAAGTATCTGGCTATTAATACAAACTAAATTATTTAACTGCAATGTTAAAACAATTAAGTATTTTAAAGTACTTCTGACAAGACTGCGTCTCTTTAGGGGGTATGTAACATGTCTTTTATGGGTTTTGTTGTTAACTGATGTTGTATTTATATCTAACAAAGCCTAAAAATGAGTGTGGGAGATAGTGTTTTCTTGTTTCTTAGAGAATAGTTCAGAGGAAAAACCTGGAAGCTTTCAATAGTGTGAGATGTCAGAGCCATGCCTCGTCACAGGTGTTTGCTGTTAGGATGTGGGTATCGGTAGCTGCCGATCTCCGTCTCCTCACCCAAGGGGCCGGAGAGTTTTTCTCCTCGGTTGGTGTCTGCTGTTTTAGCAGTTGTAGGCGGAGACACCATCACTGAACATTTCTTGGCTTCCCAATGCAGAAACAGGAGTTTCACCTGAAGACGTGAATTAGTGTAATGCAGTATGACATGAATGTAATTTTATCATGTATGGAATGAAAGTCTGTTTCATTACCGTTTGCGTAGCACGGAGGCGGGTCAGGTGAGATACTGGTTTTCTGTGAAATGCCGTCCGCACCATGGTGTCCAGCACGAGACCCCCAAGTAAGGCCTCTGTAGAAGTTTGATGAGGCCAGGGCCTTGTCCGGTCGTGTTGGATGTGAGCCCTGATGTGTAGGCCGTGAGCTGGTTTTGTGTTAACGAAGTCTGATGGCTTTGACCATCTTTGCTGTGATACTGTCGGGTCGCCACAAGTCAGGCACCAAGGCAGCTGAGATGATTGCACGCACCTGAGGGAAGATGGAACACCTGCTACCTGGCCAGAGCAGACATGAAGTGGGGCCATGCTGCAGGCTCCCTGGGGGTACGGCTCCTTGGTACGTGCTCTCGGCAGCCTCCCTGCTGGACGGGGCCTCGTGTCTCCAATGCCTTCTCAGTGGCTGCTGATGCCCGCTGCGTGCACAGGGTGGCCTTGATTCCGCGGGGCTTCTGCCCGCGGTGAGCATTGCGCGGCCGCAGCACGAGATGAAAGACAGCCCCTGGGGCAGGGACATAAGCCATGCCTGTGAGACACAAACATAAGGGACAACAGGCTCTCCTGTTTGAAAGATTGTGGTACATTGAGGGGGATTAAGGGATTGTGGAGAAAACAGTGTGTGCGTTTAACGTGGACGATTTTTTAAAAGCAGTGTTTTGTAGACATCCATGAGAAATAGATTTTGTTTCGTTATTATCAAATGAATGTTTCAGAGTAAACACATATAGGGAAGTCACGTGAGTAACTGAAAATGTTAAATATCCAGGGTAGATGAGAATATTAAATGGAAACTAATTAAAATTGATTTGGCATCAACTTTTTAAAAAAATCAGATCGAGCAAAAAGTCTCAGAGTTTCTGTGGTGCAAAGGAAACTGTTCCTAGAACCTTCCCCACAGAGCTTCTTGATCTGTGTCTCAGCACATTGACGTGAGCCCCCCATCTGCCTCCCAGCGCCACTCGTCTGCCGTCTGGGATGCGTGTGTGTCTAGGGCACAGGTGGAAGAATCCTGATTTTAAGCTAAACCAAATTACATTGCAAAACCAAATAACACTGCCTTTGCACTTATCTGTTCTATAGATAAGTAGATAATGGCCATTTGTGGTTGCAAAATTCTGTGAAGAAATAATCAAATTTTAGATCTGAACTGTTTTAGGGTGGCTGATCTCTAAGTCAAATACCGTATTTTGCAGTGTGTAATGCGCACTTTTTTGCCCAAATTTTTTAGGGGAAAATAAGGATGCGCATTATACATGGGTGGTACTAATTCTGTATCTATGTGTTTTAAATTCTTTTATTTATGCATATGCGCTAAAAGTATAACCCTAGAAAGCAATAACAATATCTGTATATTCAAAAATAAATGCTAAAATTCCTTTATAATACAAAAAAGTATCTAAATATAAATAAATTAAGAATTGAATTAATTAAAGGATTTTTTCCCTGAAAGTTTGGGCCAGAAACTCTGGGGGGCACACGATACACGGCAAACTACAGTAGGCGGCTAAGCACGTAGTCTTACTTGTCTGGTGAATGAGGGCAAATTGCTTAGTTCCGGAGTTTCCCGAGGCCGCTCTTGTGAAGCGGGCGTGCTGCTGTTGTGTGGCGTGAACGAGGCTTGCGAACATAATTCGCGCTTGTCTGGTTGTCTGGCCCGTCCTAGGTGCTAAGTGACTCTGTGATTATAGCTGTTGATTACAGCTGTTGAGGAAATCCACTCAGGCGGGCAGCTTGGGTCTGGGAATTGGGGGCGCACCCTGAACCCCTAGGCCCAGGGAGGCGTTTGTTGGGTGGGGCGCCAGAATTCCAGCCCTCAGGCACATGGCAGGGGTCTGCTGCTGGATCTGGGATAGTGGGGACTTGTGCTAAAACTAAGGAGGGACCTGGGATCAAGGAGGCCAGAGCTACAGGCTTTGGTAGCACGTCCCCAGCCTCCATTTCTCGGGCCCAGAATTAACGCTGCCCCCTTCCAGGTGGCTCGGAGGGCTACCTGAGACCACACGCAGCCCACACGGTTCCCTCCTTGCTCTTGCCTGCGGTTGCTGGAGCCAGACTGGCTCAGACCCCATACTGGGTGCTGACTGCAGGCAGAGCAGAAGATGCTGGGCTGGGGCCCGGACGTTCTCAAACCAGGGCAATCTCAGGGCGGGCAAGACCGCCACGGGGTGGCAGGCGTGGGCGGGGACCCGGCAGCATCGAAAGATGCTCCTACTCACACTACCCATTAAAAGGAGACCAGTGTCAGCTTTGCTGAATACAGTGGTGGTTGTTGGGAGTGGGAGGCGCCGCTGGAGATATGGGCGTTCCCACTGCCCTCGCAGGTTAGAAGCTCTCAGAGGACAGGACTATGTGTGACTCAGGTTCATGGCGCACCCTCCACTGCTGTCCGCATGGCAGCCACAAGGCTCCGCAAAGCAGACGCCACCTCCTGCTCCTTAAGTATCACTCCGCGCGGTCCCTTACTGCGGGAAGACTTGCGGTTGCCTGCGGGGCCAAGTAGGGAGCCTGTCTGGTGACCAAGGTACCCCGCAGCCCGGCCGTAGCCGACACTCAGCTCGCCTTTCCTGAGCATGCGTCATAGGGCCTCTCATGTAGTCTTTCCGCCGTCCTGGGATATGTAGATGCAACTGTCCATTGTACATGAAAAAACGTCTGGAGCAGAGAAGGAGCAGTTATGCAACTTGTTCAAAACCACCCAGACAAAAGCTGGCAGAATCAAGGTTTGATGGAGGAGTTTTCTTCAACGCCCAAGCTCTTCCCGCCACACTGGCTCCATGACCAAACAGGTCCATGTCTGGGCCTCCTCCGCCACCTTCCTCACGTCACAAGCCGCTTCTTGCTCTGAAGCGGCAAGAACAATGACTCGGGCCTTTGGCCTCTTCTAAAAGGGTGTAAGAGACCCAGAGCCTCTTACCTTGTAGACAGTTGGTGCACATTTGTTGGCCGAATTTGCTGGCTTCGTCGGGGTAGGTGGGCTTTTACCGTCTCATTAACAGTGTTCCAGGGACGATTTGAGCGGGACGGTATTGTTGGAGCTGCTGTGTCGTGGGACCTTAAGGAGCAGCCCCGGCCGAGGAGAGGCACAGCCAGAGGCACGCACTGCAGCCCTTCGGCCCCGGCATGGAGTGCGCGTCTCTGGCCAGTCGGGCCGGCAGCCCGGCACCTGCCTGCCAGCTGTCCCCTCACCAGGGCTCGTGTGGATCTGGGCGAGGTGACCGGCCATGGTCGCTCCGAGCGTGCACACAGCTCTGTCCCCCGCCTTCTCCAGGGCCCCTGTTGGAGGAAGGGACCTGAAAAGAACTAAATTATCATTCTGACACTAGGCTGTCTCCGTCACATTTCTTTTTCTCCCGAAAGCACCAAAAATTCTTCAGTACATCTGGACAGCAAAGGCCCCTGTGCTTAGAAAGGCAGCAGTGTGGTTCAAGCCTATATTCTAGTTGGGTCAATAAGACAAATGTGTCTTATACTTTGGGGCAAAGGCCATATCATATCCCAGTTTGCTTGTCCTGTCATGAGAATCTGGCCGCAGAGAAAAGACAGACTCCCTCCCCCACCCCCCAGCCCTATGAAACAAACGCCACAGTGACAGAGGCGGGTGGTTGTGAATATTGAGATTCAGGTTGGGGTCGAGGTAACCCTGGGCTACACGGTTCTCTGCACGAAGCCATCCGGTTCTCTTGACACTTAGTAGACACTAAAATTTAATCCATGAAAATAACACTTTCCTACCCCACAGGGAGTAAAAGCTATACCTCAATAAACTATGAATAACCTTACAGTTACCAATGCACATGGCCTGCTTAGAAACTTATTTTCTTCTTTAATTCCCTGAAAACATGAAAGCACAGGAAGTAGTCAACCCACTTCATCCTCACCCACGCTGAGAAGCACACGCTGCCATCTCAGGAGGAAGCCGGGCTCAGAGACGCTGAAGTAACTTGCCCCAAGCCTGGGGCCGCAGGATGGGAGAGATGGAGAGATGTCTTTGATGTCTGAACCAGCAGGAGATTAATTGATACCTCTAGAATAGGAAAGGAACTTCTGTAAAGCCACAAGAAAAGGACAATCTTGTAGAAGAATCAACAAAGGGAGCAGACAGTTTTCATGCAAGGAAACCCATAGGCCCTTAAGCATCGGAAGCGACGCGGATTCGTTCACCATCAGAGAAATACCAACCCAGTGACACCAAGGGTTGGAAAGTGCCAGGGCCCCAGCTGGAGGGCATGTGGAGCTGTTCTTGAGAACAGTCTGGAACGACTGGTGGAAAGGAGGTGTCCACAGACATATCCTGTGACCCGGCAGTTCCACTCCTATGCATAAACCCGAAAGGAAATTCTCGAACCCACCCACTGGGCAGCGGTTGCTTTCATTGCAGCATTACTTGGGTGGCAGGGGTTGGAGGCCACCTGGGAGAGAGAGAGGAAGTGTCAAATGTAGTGGGCACACACCCCGAGCAGCAGTCAGAAAAAATGAATTAGATGTTCACGGACCGTTGCGGATGGTCCAAAAAGCACACGGCAGAATAAAAAATGAGAAACAGGATGACGTGCAGGATACACCACCATTTACATGAAATTAAAGCTACATGCACGGAACACAATGTCGCTTCTGCAGGAACACAAACAAAAGATGCAGGTTGACACATCAGGATGGTTGCTTTGTGGGGGCAGGTTGGGAATAGGAATAGGGATAAAATACAATAAGTCCATAAAGTAAGATAGGGATCTCGATTAACCAATGATCGTAATGCATTATAATTAACTCAACCATCTGCCCTTGAGGTTCAAAAGAGACAAAGTGGTCAAAAAAAAGGAAATGGATTTTTCAGCCTAAGACACTTATGGATCTTTTAAGATGCCTTAACAGTCACCCCAGCCCCTGGCCTCTTGAACGGATTGGCCTACAATCTAGAAATGGAGGTAGGATCCACATCAGTGGATTTCAAACAATAGCTGGGTGCTCCCAGGTGTGCACCTGCACCCCCCCCACCCCCCCCTGCAGAGCAATTCCAGTTTGATCAGTTTTACTTTGTGGGTGAAGGCTCTGTTTTGTTTGTTGAAGAGGGGAGCTAGAGTCCCGCTTCTAAAATAATGTTCGAAAAGACACAGGTGCCCTCCCAGACCTCTAATTCTATATTTGAATCAAAACAACCAACTTGGCTAAAAAATGTTTTAAAACTTGGAGTTTGAAATGTCAGCACCACATGTGGTGGTTTCCAAGATATGTTCTTGGGAAGGTGTTGGGAACCTTCTCCTAATGCTTGTCAGTTTCTTTCTGTCAAATTTCAGCACGTGATGAAATATCATCTAGAGCGAGCCTATGTATCAATCTGTACGTACTTTATCAACTGGCCATGCCTTCCGTGTACCGACACTGCAAGTGTCTCCGTCCCCTCGTGACAGCTGACCTGGGAGTCCCCAGAGCTGTTTACCTGTGGCAGCCAGAGACAGCACTGCTGGGCAGGAGACTGATGCTTTCATCGGTCACCTGGGGACGCTGTGCCCTCCATTGCCGAACACTGGGGCACAGACGGAAGGTCCTTCCCGAACACGTTGCATGGACGACCTCTCGGTTTCCATCTGAAACATCTACCGTAAAATGTTGTAGTTCAGTCTTGCGTCTAGCCGGGCATTCCCAGTATTGCCTTCTCGTTAATCCGCAGCTTTCTAATGCTTCTGTGCGTTCTCAACACAGAATCTCAGGCCTTGCGGTTGCCTTCGAAGAGTGTACGACCTTCCTAGTTAGGAAGGCAGTGGTCGCAGATGTCGTTAGCAATCTTCTGGGGAACCAGGTTCTCGAAGTCGTGTGTCGAGGCCAACCTGCAAGTCTGTGAAAGCAGCAGCTTTGGCTTCTCATCACTTTCCTCTTTCCTTTGCCCGTTTCGGCTCTCTTGGGTCTTCGGCGGGGTGCTGTCCTCCTCCAAGCTCCGCGGAGGGCAGAGGCTGAGACAAGGGTGTAGGTGCCATTTCCTTCTTCGCACAGCCAGGACACAGATGTGACAGCAAGGAGCATGAGGCTAGGGAGAAGGCACCACACAGGCCCCCCACTGCCCCCTTCAAGCCACTGTGCTACTTGGTCCTGAGAACCAGGTGGAGGTGGGGGGACCGAGGCAGGGGAGAAAGAGGGAAGAACGTCTCTACTGGCTCCTGCCTCCCAGCTGTTAGGGTTCCCTTCTAGGGCATTGGTCTCCTCACCCTTGCAGGCTGTCCAGAGGGGGTGCCTGGTGGGAACCACGCAGTAGAGACCAGAAGACCAACAGCTGAGGACGGGGGTCTGCAGCAGGGGGTCAGAGCTTCTGCAGGCCGGGCTGGGAGGCAGGAGAGGCCTAGAAGAACCGAGGGGGGCAGAGAGGGTCCCATGTAGGGACCAGTAGCAGAGGCGGATTAAGGTCGGTTGAGGCCCCGGGCGCGGAAGAAAATATGTAAACATACTATCAGGTTTTACTGCCGATTGTAAACTTCTATGTAATTAAAATTGAACATATGAAACCAAACTTGGTGTCATTAGAAAAAAGTGTAAAGTTGGGGTTTTGCGGGGCCCTTCAGAAGTCGGGGCCCAGGGTGCGTGCCCGATGTGCCCGCCGTTAAATCCGCCTCTGGCCAGTAGGTCATTAGTTCCTGCACAGAGGCTGTCTCGAAATCTGAGTAGGGCCAGGCTCACCAGTGTTTGCCCCCGGCTTCCAAGCACCTGCACAGGGCGGACCCCCGCACAGGGCAGACCCCCTGCACAGGGAGGATCCCCTGCCGCAGGCTCTCATCCACCTTTGCTTCAGTCTCCCTGTGCCCCCGCCTGGTAGCCAAGGGGCTTCCTTGTGCCCCCCACTTTGTCCGCAGAGATTTTCCTTGACACTGTGTTCTGCATGCCAGCCTCCACTTTCTTCTAGGGCTGGCACCCGGGCTCTCGTATGGTGGCCAGCTGTCCCAGCCTGCCTGGCTTCGAGGGGTTTCCGGTGACTTAGGACCTTCCATGTCAAACCGGAAAAGCCTGTGGCAGACTGGGACAGCTGGTCGCTGTGAGTGCTCTACCAGCGCAAAAAACAATTCGCATGGTGTTTAATATCACTAATAGTGAAAAGTGAACATGGTGGCTAATAGTGAAAAGTTGTGAACAATTTGGATGTGTAATAGAGGGGAACGTGGTTCAATAAGCATGGGGGACCCGTCTGATATAATATGACTTGTGATCAAACTGTGTTTATAAAACTATGCAGAAATGTGGGTACAATGTTAAGTTAAAACAAAAGGTTGGGTACCAGTGTGTGCATGTTGCAAGACCCAGTCATCGGTGGGGAACTCTCTGCACACGAAGTGGTTGTTGCAAAGCAGGGGCTGCCTGCCTGCACAGAAGCCTTTGCGGGGAGGGCCGGGTCACTGCTGCGGATGCTTTTCCCAGCTGACGATCTTCGCTCACCCAAGGCAGTGCGACAGGAGATGCAAAGCCAAGTTCACATTATGACGGTGCTGCATTTACAATCGATGAGTCGAATGCGTGCGGATGGTTCCAGTGTTAATTTTGAACAAAGACTTTGTTTAGCATGATGGGAGGGCAGAGAATCAAGTCAACTCAGCAAAAATGAGAGCATGCAAACAAAATGGGGTCTTCGGAAAAGGAAGAACAGCAGATTTGTTCTCAGGAGGACCTACCAGATCGAGATTATGAAATCCCCTACTCGGTGAAAGAACCCCATTGATAATCCCTCACACAGTATAGTTACCCCGCTGTGTACATGATAGACTCAGAAAAGTGGGGCCTGTTCAGAGAATTTAGCTGGGGGATTGGTGGGGGGCAGTAAATCCTCTGGCATCAAAGGAATCCAGTCTGGAAATTGTTATAAAGTGACAAGAGGACGTTTCTTCACTCAGCACAGGATCAGCAGACAAAGCTGGGTGGAATGGACATGTGAAAGCTGTAATTAATTGCTTCTCTCTTGAGCTGAATAACCAGAGATGCGATTGCCCCATTTGGAAAGAATTAAGATTTGAGTAATACCCATGTTTTAATAGCTAGAGTCTGTTCAGATGTCTCAGTGACCACATTATGTTTTGCTTTATCTAGTTTATATTGTTTTATATTAGTGATAGTTTTTACTGTGTGACAAGATACATTTACTTGATTTATGAACCATTCATTTAGTTATCTGTTTGAGATTACTGAATTTATTTTCAGTCATAAAAACATAGTAGCAGGGTACGTTCCAGGAGCTTTGAATGTATCACCAATAGCGTCAAAATTGCCGTATAAGGGAAGTAGATCTTATTTTCTCCTTTTCCAAAGGACGGATTGAGGCTGGGGGTGGGCGTGTGATGTGTCCCAGACAGGAAAGCGTGTAAGAGTTGGTTTTCTTCGGAGGTCAGCGCCCCCCGCCCCCCCCGACCCGATGTCCTGTCCCTACCTATCTGCCTCAGGGCAGTGGCTCGCAACGTTTCAAATCACCTGGAAAACTTGTGAAAACTCAGACCGCTCGGCCCTGCCCTCGAGTTCCTGAGTCCATTGGCCTGCGGCTGGACCTGAGAATGTCCATTGCCAAGTTCCCAGGCATTGCTGATGCTGGGGGTACTGGGACCACACTTTGAGGACCACTGGTCCAGAAGGGACCTTTCTTCGGGTGATGATTTTTTCAGTGGGGGGATGACCGGCTAACCTTACGTGTGAATGGAAAACGACTCCCTTCAAGGAGTTGTCACGTGAAGTTTGGTTTTTCTTGAAAGTTCAGCTGCTGCTCCTTGATAAGTCCTGTTTCCCCTTCTGGTCCAACTTGCCTATCACTGGAGGGCAGGCTTATGAAAACACCATGTTGGTCATAGCATGTTTCTAGCGTGTTTCTGTTCAGGTAGCAGGTGGGCCTCGCTTGGGTCTGTGAAACGAATTTCAAGTACTGCAGCCTGGTCTTGATACCATGTCCATAAGAGCATATTTTATAATATGATCCAGCCTTCCTCTGCTCTGCACGGAAGAGCCAGCTGCTGCTTGGTGCCCTTCTCACCGTCCACCCACAGCCCCCTTAGAGCCCCGCCACCCCGGGAGCCCTGTCATCACCTGGAAGGTGCCAGTCATCTTTCCTTCAGGAGGAACACGACAGGCAGCCCCGCCCCTCACCTGTGCAGTGCGGGGCCTGGCCTTGCATCCTCCGTGTGCCTCTCCCGGTGGTCCTCTCTGTGGACTCTTCCCCTGCCCCTCCCCATCCAGGTCCTCAGCCCCCATCCTGCACGTCTCCACCCCCCATCCCGCTGGGAGCTGGGCTGCTGAGCCCTGGGGGTGACCCCTCGCCTGCCTCATGTCCTCACCTGCACTTGCAGGACCTCTCAGTGCTGCTGGGCGTCCCTCCAGCGCATCCTCACCTCCGGGATCTCCATTCTCTACAAACTTCCACCTGCCCCTCCCCACTCACACTTTCCCCTCACTCTCCACAAATGCCCCCGGAAACAGGAGACGCGGGACAAGGAACTGCTCCAGTGCGCTGCCACCAAAGCAAGACCCGACCTCCTCTGCCCCCATCCCATCCTCCTGATGTCCCGGTGGAGGTCACGACAGGTCGCCCCGGGGAGGCTCACCTGGCCCTGCGCTCTGGTCCCACCTGCTTCTCGGGCACCACCGCCTGTCCCCTTCAGCAGCATTCTCTGCCCACCCACGTGCAAGCACACCCCAGCACCCTTTGTCTTCAGGACACCGCCGATGCCCACGTGGCCCTGCAGTTGAGGACACCTGCTTCCCCGTCAGAGCATGTTTCTTGAGCAGCTTCTCTCCTCTTATTACCTCCACATTCTCACCTTCCTGCCCCCTCAACCCAGCGTGGTCCCCTCCATCCCCGCCATTCCACAGACTCAGCCCTTACTGGGGTCTCGGGACACCCGAGGTCACCCCCTCATTCCTGGTCTTGCGTATAACACCGACGTGCCACCTGTGCTCAGGTGGGGGCATGACTCGTACTTTTTAGTGGCTCTGCTGCTGCAGTCACCCTTCCCCAGGTGCTGCTCTGCAGCTGCGTGGCCCCCGCTCCCCCGTTCACTCTTCCTGCTCCAGGCACTATCTGCCGAGGCCCAGCGGGCGCCCCCATCCGTGGGTCCTGCACCCTGCCAGGGACCAGAAAGGATTCCAGCTAGCACATGTTGACGTAAGTTAGGTTAATTATCGTGCGTTTCATCATCTCCACTGTCGCCACTCTTTCCAAGTGGGTGCCCCTAGGAGATTTCCATCTTGATGAGTTCTTTTTGCCATTGTTCTTTGCTTTTTCAGTGACATGCCGTCTGTAAACAACCCAGCCCTGAGAGCGTGAGAATGTGCTGATGAGTGATCCCTGAATGCCTGTGTTTACTTATTTAACCTTCTTAACGAGGCCAAAAATCATTCGCCTTTCCAAAAACCATGTCAACAAGGCTGCGGAGGGGTGCTGACATTTTCCAGACTATTGGGAGAGTCTTCGCTTCATTCATAAGTAAGGGAAAACGTATCAGAAATTACACCTGCGAAAAGCTGCTGCCCCAGCCATTCCAGTGGCACATGCTTGTCGTGCCGATGGACCACGTTGTAATATTTTCCATCTTTGAATCCTTAAATGAACAAAGTAAAATGCAAATAGCCTGACCTGGGAGTCTTCTGGAATTTCTTTTTTTAATATCAGCACTTAGAAATTACTAAAAATTTCAACAACTTTTATTTCATGTTAGAAATACAAATGTATTTCATGTAAACTTTTCAATTAAAAAAATACAATTTTTTTTTAGGAAAAACTTAACAAATATTCACATACCCAAGACCCCAAATGGACAAATGTGTTAGCATTTTGTCATATTTACTTTAGATTTTTTTAAAAGAAATGAACCATGACAGATAAAGTTGAGATTCCATGTACTATTTTTGTATAACAAATTACACAAAACAGTGACTTAAGCAATGACTTTCTCATACTCACAGATCCTGTGGGTCAGGGATTCAGAACAGACACAGAAGAGAATCCTCGTCTCTCTTCTGCTGTGTGGCCTCCGGCAGGAAGGTGTAGAGGATGAGATGACTGGTGGCCGTGGCAGGGCCCATCGGGAGGTGCCTTCATTCACATATCTGATGGCAGGTACTGCTGTCAGCAGGAACCTCCTTTGGGTCTGGCAGCGGACATAGCTGCGTGTGACTCTCCATGTAGCTTGGGCTTCCTCCTAGCATGGCAGCCTCTGACTCCTCAGTCGTGCCTCAGAGCTCCAAAGGGGTGATCCTGGCTCACAAGGCAGACGCGGCCTCTCCTTTTAGGGCCACCCTTGGAAGTCACACAGCATTACTTCCGCTGTGTTCTGTTGGTCCCAGGAGAGTCACATTAAATTAAATTAAAGGGAAAGGGGGAGTGGACTCTCCCTCCTGAGGGGGGTGTGGCAAGGCCCTGGATGAGCACGTGGGGTAGGAGCTGTGCAGGGGCACCTGTGGCTGACTGGGCTGGACTTCCGGTCCATTTTCTCATGGCTGTCCTACAGATGTGGACACGCATGTACCTGTCTCAAATCTCTGCCTTTCTATAGACCGATCACAGAGAGCCATGGAGCAGGATGTCAGAAAGAAGCATGTTCATGCTCTTATATCACCATTTATCAAGGTAGGGGAAGGGGAGTGTGGCATTAATCAAGCAGCATGTGCCTCTGATTTAATTATACCAGTCTCCACTCTCCCACACTCAAATCGTTACGTGTAAGAATGCACGTCTTACTTAATGTAGCATTTTACAATGTTTAAACTACATCACATTTATTCCCTCTGTAGAGGTTGTATGAAAATAAAACACGATAAGAGTCTTAAGACTTGTGAGCTCACAGGTTTTTAAGGTCACATTTTGTAGGAACTGAGTAAAATAATGGATTATAAAATGCTTTGGAAACCGTATAGAGCTATTGAAAGGGCCCCGGTTGCCGAGGCTCACAGTCACACTTTTTGGTATGCTCTTTATGTTTTGCAATCCTGCCCTACGCGCCCCCCCATTTCTTCACTGACTCTGTTCCTTTTGCTTCCCCCTCATCTCTGTGTGTCAGAAGGCAACCAGTCCCTCCATGCGTGGCCCCCGTGCTGCCTCCCCCAAAGCCTTTCCGGACACACAACCCCAGCTGGAACGCATCTCTCGCTCCTCTGCGCTTGTCTGGTGTTGGAACACATTCCACTCTGCGTTCTGCTTCACATTCTCCACCCCTGCTCCTCCATGGTAAGCTTCCTGCAAACCAGGGTGCAGCATGCCTCGCACCTGGGAGCAGTCTGCAGGAGTCTTCTGAAGGGACGAACAAACTGTCTTGTCACCATGCTTTGCCTGCCTGTGGCGTCTGTCGCAGCTTGGAGAATACAAGAGCTGTAGTACTTTAAGTGCGGCAGTACCTGGTGGGACAGAGAAATCTCCCCCGGCCTGCCCAAAGTCACACAGGTTCAGGGAGCGGACACTGACCTCCCTGACGGGGGCGTTTCCCACGACTCATGCCTTCCCGGCCCCATGATGCTCATCTCTGGCGATGCTGCTTTCCAGTTTGGAGCAGATGTGGATTGGGAAGAGCCACAAGAGAGAGGAAAGACTTGGCAGTGGGGAGGCTGTTCAGGCCTTTTCTGGGATGGGTGCCAACCTCTGATTTCAGCATTAAGTCATGAAAATAAATGAATGTATGCCTTATCTCGGCCTTCAGCTTGTGGGCTCTGTAGTGAAGGTAGGGGGGTGGTGGGTGCATCTCCGCCTCCTGGGACACCCAAGGCACAGAGAGAGGGTGCACACTGTCTGCTTGCTGAGGGACTGGCTTTGGAAGTCTGAAACCTACCTCTTTCCCAGGTGGATAGCACCACACAAAAGACAGTATCACGCCACCTCGGTGGCAGCGTCTCTCTCCTGAAACTTATCAGACTAGACCTGGACCTTTGGCGTGAACCAGGCCTCCCAAACGGCCAGACGCCCCTCAGTGTACAGGAGCAGCACCCCTGCCTTTCTGAACCGCTCAGTCAGTGTTACGTAATTAATACAGCCTTAGCCGTGGCCTGCTCTCCTGTTGTCAGGCCTAGTCTGAGCAGAGAAAAAGACCAGCAACCAGGGCAACCCTCTACTCTAGAACCCTCTCTCTTTAAAAACAAACAGAATTTTAAGGCCAAGATGCATAATCTTTTTTTTTTTTTCACTTGAAATAACTTTTAATTTTTCAATTACAGTTGGCATACAATATTAGTTTGACATGTACAACCCAGTGATTAGACTTTTTAAACTGAGCGACCACCCCAATAATATCTAGCGCCCCCCCGACATCATACATAGTTATTAAAATATTATTGACTAAATTCCCTCTGCTATACTTTACATCCCCATGGCTATCCTGTCACTACTGATTTGCACTTCTTAATCCCTTCACCTTTTTCACCCATCCACCCAATCCACGTCGCATTTGGCAGGTGTCAAAATATTCTTTGTATTTATGAGTCTATTTCTATTCTGCTTGTTCATTTATTTTATTTTTAGTTTCCACATAGAAGTGAAATCATATGGCACTTGTCTCTGTCTGACTTATTTCACTCAGCACAATACCCTTTAGGTCCATCCATGCTGTTGCAAATGGCAAGATTTCATTCTTTTTTATGGCTGAGTCCTATCCCATTGCATACGTGCACCACATCTTCTTTATCCACCATCTATTGATGGATGCTTAGGTTCCTTCCATATCTTGGCTGTTGTAAATAATGCCTCAGTGAACATAGGGGTGCATGTGTCTTTTAAGATTTGGCATTTTGGGTTTCTTTGGATAAATAGCCAGAAGTGAAATTGCTGGGTCCTTCTTTGTCTCTCGTTACAGTCTTTGTTTTAAAGTTTGTCTGGTATAAGTATTGCTACCCCAACTTTTTGTTTGTTTGTTTGTTTGTTTCTACTTTTATATAATATAATTTTCCATCTCTTTACTTTCCGTCTGTGTGTCTTTCATTCTGTAGTGAGTCTCTTTGTAGACAGCGTAAGTAAGGTCTTGTTTTGTTATCTATTCAACCTCCATGTGTCTTTTGATTGGACCATTTAATCCATTTGCATTTGAAGTAATTGTTGATAGATGCATATTTATAGCCATTTTATTATTCACATTTTGATATTTTTTTTCCTTCATCTTCTTAAAGAAGACTCTTTAACATTTCTTGTAATACTGGTTTGATGGCAATGAACGCCTTTAGCTTTTTGTCTGTCCTTTGATTCTCTTCTAAATGATAGCTTTGCTGGGTAGGGTAATCTTGGTTGTAGGTCCCTGCTTTTTATCACTTTGAATATTTCTTGCCAATACCTTCTGGCCTGAAAAGTTACTGTTGAGAAATCAGATGACAGTCCTATGGAAGCTCCCATGTAGGTAACTAACTGCTTTTCTCTTGCTTCTTTTAAGATTCTCTCTTTGTCTTTACACTTTGGCATTTTAATTATGACGTGTTTTGGTGTAGGCCTCTCTGGGTTCAACTTGTTTGGGACTCTCTCTGCTTTCTGGGTTGGTTTCTATGTCTATTTCCTTCACCAGGTTAGGGAAGTTTATTATTTTTTCATATAGGTTTTCAGTTCCTTCACTCTCTCTCTTCTCCTCTGGCACTGCATGATGGGAGTACTGGTACACTTGATGCTGTCCCAGAGGCTCCTTATATTGCACTATCCTAATTTTTTAGATTCTTTTTTCTTCTTGCTGATCGGATTGGGTGATTTCTGCTTCCTTATCTTCCAAACTGCTGATTTAATCCTCCGCTTCATCCATTCTGCTGTCGATTCTCTGTAGTATGCTCGTTATTTTCGCTGATGTATTCTTTGTTTCTGAATGCTTCTTTATGTTTTCTAGTTCTATTTTTACATTCCCTGTCTGTCGAAGTTCTGGCCACCTGCTGACTAGTCTGTAACAACTGATGTCTCTAATCTCGGTCTCCTTGTCTGTAAAATTATGATGATAATCATAACCTCAGGGAGTTCCTGGGGGATTAAGGGAGACAGTGTATACAAAGCGACCGGCCTGAAACCTGACATGCTGGAGACGTTAGGTGTCCATGAAGGTCAGTTGCAGCCACTAGATTCCAGATGTGGCCTCTGCCATTGCACTTTCAATAAGGCGCCATCTCCGGGTGTAGTCCCCTGAACATCTGGGGTGGGGAGGTAAAGGCAAACGACCAGACTGTGGAAGCCGCTGCATTACTGTGTCCTGCTTAGCTGGCTCGTGCGTGTCCAAGGGGACCGCCTTCAGGGAGACTTCCTTTCAAAGGCCTTAAAATGGGGTCTTCATGAGCTCCATCCACAGGTTTCGTTTCAATAACTCCAAGCAACCATGATAAAAACGAATCGTTTTAAAGTTCATGAAGAAGCAAATATATTCAGTGTGGGGCCGTGTGCAACTAACTGTAATGCAGTCTCGGGTCGCAGGACAGACTAGAGGGCAGCCCTGGGTGACGCAGTCATGGTGCCCTGGGGCCCAAGACTCCGAGCGCAGCCCAGTTCTGACTTGCCTGTCAGGCTTCCTCTAACCCTCCCCGCACCTGGGCAAGGACAGCTCGGGGCATCCTAAGGACTTTGGGAGAGGCGCTCCTGGGCAGGGAGAGGTGCGTGTGTGTGTCTGTGCCGGAAGTACCACTCAGCTACACAGATAACAAAGTTGTGTCTGTGCTTTGGGTCAAATAATGAGAAACTTCACAGTCACCACAGGGAGATGCTCGCAAAGCTTTCATCTCCAGGTGGAATTTCATCAGTCATCTTGTCGTCCCTGGACTTCCTGGGAGCTCTCTTCCAAAACTCCTGACCAGAGCTTTCCTAGGATTAAATGTTTTCTCAAGTCTCTTTTCCCAGTTCTCACCAACTGGAAATTTTATAAAAATAAGTGTGCTGCTGAGTCCAACTTAGTCTCCGTCTCACATGCGAAGGAAGAGAATAGGCAGCACAGGAGACGTGGACACCACTGAAAGGGCGGGAGAGGCCACTGACACAGGTTGCTAAGAAGCTGAGGTTGGCCTCTAAGGCTTTTGCTGCTTTGAATCAGTTTACCACTTTGAACCTTGAGGTCACCTGTTGATTTGTGCTAACAATAGCTCCTGCGGTTCTTGTTGGTTTAGTTAATGTATGTTTCTCCTCTAAAGCTTTTCAGGGTAGGTTTGCTCCTCCCCTAACCTAGTAGAATTATTTGAGTGACGGGAGTGTCCTGGTGTTTCTAGCACTCACTCCCCGTTCACAGAAGCAGAAAATACCAGAACAGAGAAGCTCGGGCCTTGGAGATTGTTGGTTCAGCGTTTCCGAATTTGACATGTAAACAAAATTAAGGCTCAGAAGGTTCTAGAAGACATAAAGGTAGTGAAAAGATTAGGATACGGCTTTTTAATAGCCATCTCAAAACCAGTGATTGTTTTTAGATGTTTAAAACAAACATGTGCTAAACTAGAAAAATACCAACGATTTAAACTCTAGACTACTTCTCATATTCCGGAGAAGTTGATTTTTTATGTGACCCTGTTACCAGTGTTTCATCAGCTTGGCTGACTGTGTCAGAGAGAGTGTTCTTCTTCGAAAATAAAGGCTTTGGCAGCGTTTAAAAGGTGTACGTGGTTCGTACTCTCTGTTCTGACCAGATGATGAAAATCTTTGGCAACCGTGGCTTCCAAGGGGAGGAGAAGGGTTCCCGATAATTTTGAAAGACAGACACCAAAATCTAGTTAAGCTGTAGTGGGTGTTTCTCTCCATCCTAAAGTTGTTCTTAGGGGGTGCTTCATGGACAGCAGTAATATAAATCATGAAACCCTTGACCTCTCAAGACGGCAGATCCCTAAGAGGGAGTGGAGTCTAGATGTCTTGGGGGAGGCCCCAGTACTTAACAGGACACCACCTCACACATGTCCAGGGAAGTGGGGTGGGAGGGGTGTCTGCTTTTCTTTCCAAAGAACAGATAGAGAAGGTCATGTCTTTGCTTTCCTCAACAGGGATGATTAAGCTTATTCTGGGATTTATTGTTATTCATTGTAATCGGTATTATTGTTTACTTGTGAATAGCTTTCCTGTGTCTTTTTCACTCAGCCTTCAATCAGATGGCTCCTGACATTCTTCCTACTTTTCTATTGGGTCTCACAGCCCAGGAAGCTGCTGAATATCACTTTATATTTAAGAAAAACTTCCCAGGGTGTCCCCTGGTACCGTTTTCAGAATGCCAAGCAAATCCGATAGGACTAATTTTTGTACAAGTGAAAGGGCTCGAGCCACTTGTTTCATGATAGTTAATGTGGTACCTTCCTTTTCCCAAACCGAAGAATCAGAAAAGGCATCGAAACTTATTTTGATGGCCCTGGCTGGTGTGGCTCAGTGGATTGAGCGCCAGCCTGTGAACTGAAGGGCCACTGGTTCCATCCCCCTTTCATACTTACAGTTGGTGCATTGTTGCGCTAATTGTTGCATGATTTCAAATGCAAATTGCTCCCCCCCTCCCCGGTGTAACTGCAGTTGGTGGAGAGGTCAAGGGACTCTGACTTCTGCTGTGTCCTTGTCGTTGCTTCTGACCTGTATCTCATGATTTCTTACCTGTGCTCACAATCATGGGCGGAGAAATACATCTGAAATGCAGATGCTTACTCTGTCACCTGTTTTTATTTTTTTTATGTGAATTTGACTTTTATTTAAAATAACTAATTACTGAACTAAACTTTATGTTTTATCTTCTTTTTTCTTTTTTCTTTCTTTTTTAAACTTTATTGTTCCCACTATTACAGATGTCCCTGTTCCCCCCCTACCTTTGCCCACCCCCACCCAACATTTTGTTTCCAAAACGCTGAGTCATTTTGACACATTTATCATGTCCTTTTAAGTGTCTCCATGTCTCCTGATTATTTCAGAGGCGTGCTCTCATGCAAGGGACACAACCTCAATGCCAAGAAGAAGCCACGATCCCTTTAATGAAGGTTGTGACCAATCTAGATGGATCCTACATTTTCTTTTTTAAAAATCGGGGTTCAAAATTTTGTGGGGGAAATGGATTTCTATGCAATATGCTTATGCATTTATTTAAGGAGACCGGGGTAAGAGTTATACAAAAGAGCCTATAAATTAACAAGTTGCTTTACATAATCTTTTTTGAAAAATTGTTTCGTAATATGTTGGAATATGGGAAGGTTAAAACAACTGGGATAGTTCTTTAAACTATAATTTAATCTCTCATACCAAATACATTTATTTTGCTTTTAATGATTTGGCTATATTTCAAAAACTCCTACAGATTTAGCATTCTTTTTTAACAGTAAAGCTTGCTCTATATTTATGTAGTGGTGGAAAAAATGGAAACTTCCAAATCCCTACCCTAAATAAAGAACAGCTTCCATAATTATGGGCACATAATACATTTATAGTGATGGTGTAGAAGAGAGATTTGCAAACTCATAAATCGGATGCAGACTACAAAATAGTAGCTATCACCTTATTTTTAAAAAAACGTATATATGCATAGCTAAAAGTCTAGCAGAATATTTATATCAGGGTGGAATTTCAGGTGATTATAAATAGTTTGTATCTTCTAATTTGTACACAGTCAACATATTGCTTAAATGAAAAATAATTTTTAAAGATTATGAGCAATGATCTTTTAAAAATAATTTGCTTCTTTCTTCAACTTTTCAATCCAATGATACAGAATGATCATGTTGTAGTAAATCAGGTTTTCAAACCCAACAGGGACATGTAGTCTGAGACGTAACAGGTTTACTTCGGAGACAAACAAAATCATGGAACTGAGACTATTTTGGAAAATTCAGGATATGTGGTCACAGCTGAGATATTTAATTTCTGGAGTTAATGAAAGGTTTTTAAAAAATTTTTTATTATTTTTATCCTCACCTGAGGACATGCTTATAGATTTTAGAGAGAGGGGGAAAGATGGAGAGAGAGAGGGAGAGAAGCATCGCTTGGTTTTCTTCCCGGTACGTACGCCGACCGAGGACGGATCCTGCAACCCAGGCATGTGCCCTGATCGGGGATCAAACCCACAGCCTTTCTGTCTATGGGCTGACACCCCAACCAACTAAGTCACACCGGCCAGGGCTGGAGTCAACAAAAGGTTTTGGTAGGTAGGGTAACTCCAATCCAGGGTGTACATTTTATCTAGGCCTTGAAGAATGAAGGAATATGATGTTATCAGGCAGAGAAGAGATGGAAAAATAGTGTATCAGAGAGAACCGCTAGAAGCTCAAAAAGGTAAAAATGATTCAAATAATGTGGAAACCGGGTGTGTATGGCTTTGAGTGTAGCTGAGAGTGAAAAGAGATGAGTGCTAAGATTGGGAAAATGTGTGGGGTACTGTGGGAAGGGCCTTGAAAACTTTATTCTGTAAAAATTGGGGCACTCTTAAAGGTTTCAGTCAATGGAGGGAGAACCTCGTTTTCAGGGCAATTTTTTTCTTTTTCAATTCCAGTTTACACTCCATATTATTTTGTGTTAGTCTCAGGTGTGCAGTGTAATGTTAGATAATCTTTACAAAGTGGCCCCCCTGATGTTTCCAGTGCCCGCCTGGCGCCACACGTAGTTATAACAATGTTATTGACTATATTCTTAGGTGTGCCTTACATCCCTGTGACTCTTCTGCGACTACCAGTTTGCACTTCTTAATCCCTTCACCTGTTTCACCAAGACCCCCGGACCCCTAAACCCTATCTCAGGAGGCAGCCCTCAGTTTTTTCTCTGTACCCATGAGTTGGTTTCTGTTTTGTTTGTTTGTTTATATTGTTTTTTAGACTCCACATGTAAGTGAAATCATAGGGTATTTGTCTTTCTCTGACTTATTTAACTGGGCATAATACCCTCTAGGTCCATCCATCTTGTTACAAATGGTAAGGTTTTATTCTTTTTATGGCTGAGTAGTACCCCGTTGCATGTATGTACCACTGCATTTTTCTCCACTTGTCTGTTGATGGGCTCTGGGCTGCTTCCAAACCCTGGCGATTGTAAACAATGCTGCAGTGAACATAGGAGGACATATATCCTTTAGAATTACTGTTCGGGGTTTCTTCGGATATATTCCCAGAAGTTAAATTGCTGGGTCAAAAGGCAGATCCATTTTTAATCTTTTGAGGTAACTCCATCCTGCTGTCCACAGCGGCTGCACAGGTCTGCATTCCCACCAACAGGGCACGAGGGCTCCCTTTCTCCACATCCTCCCCAGCACTTGCCGTTTGCTGATTTATTGGTGGTAGCCATTCTGACAGGTGTGAGGTGATGTCCCATTGTGGTTTTAACTCGCATTTCGCTGATGGTTAGTGCCATTGAGCATCTCTTTACATGCCTAGTGGCCATCTGTATGCCCTCTCTAGAGAAGTGTCTATTCAGGTTCTCAGTCCATTTTTTAATTGGATTGTTCGGTTTTTCTTGGTGTTGCGTTGAATGAGTTCTTTATATATTTTGGATATTAACTCCTGATTGGCTATATTATGCATGAATATCTTCTTCCATTCAGTAGGTTGACTTTTTATTTTGTTGACAGTTTCCTTTGCTGTACGGAAGCTTTTTAGTGTGATGTGGCCCCATTTTTAATTTTTTCTTCTGTTTTTCTTTCTCTGAGGAGATATATCAGAAAAAATATTGCTAAGAGAAATGTCAGAGATTTTACAAGGCAAAAAATTTTTCAAAAGATGTTCCTCCTAATAGCACATGGGGGACCTGTTATTATTCCAGGGTAGATTATTACTTGAGCAATAGCTCATGAAAGCAGGTGCAGCAGACCCATTTTAGGAAGTGTCCACTGTTGGGCTTGAATTTGGGTATCAGGTACTATGGTTCACATCATACAGTAAGGCTCCAGAGAGGCCAGCTCCTCTCTAGCACACAAGACCGACCTGGGTCTCTGGGTTTGAGGAAATTGGCAAAAACATGAGCCAGACATTGTGCATAACTTTCAGTGAACACTGTTTTAGAGGGAAGTTAGATGTGTTAGATATTGTCTTAAACACTCGTAGTTAAAAGTTATCATACAATAGCATCGAGGTTTAACATGTACCTTGAAAGGTACGTTTAATTAAGCTTAAGAAAGAAGTTGTTTAATGTAAAGTTGTTTATTTTATTTTCTTAGGTTATATCTTCTACAACTGTTAAGAATTATGATAGAGATCCCTTATTAGCAAAGAGATTATCGTGATATTTATTTTCAGTCATCTTTTTTTCTACCAATCAGAAAAGCCGAACCGAAAGGTGAGGTAATATGATGTGTGGCGTCAGGGGCAAAGAAAGCACCAGAAGTGTCTTGCCTCTGAGATGCCAACATCCCACGTAATAACAATAATACTTCATTCAATCATATTTCCAATGACTACAATGGAATAGAGAAAATATTTTAAATATAAAACTCTGAACGATCTATTTATATCAGTAGGAGCTATTTAGTCTTCTTATAGAAATAAGACATTCATTTTAAAATTATTTTTTAGTTGAAGGCTCATTTCAAGTGATTTTTAAATGTGGAAAGTTTAATATTATAATGTAGGTATTATGTTATTGGGACCAAACTATGCCAATGCCCAATTTTATCTAACTTAGTTTGTATTTTTTAAACAAAGAAAATAAAAATTAAGATTCACTTTTTCACTTAGTAACTGATTGCATTTTGGAACCTGTCCAAGCTTAGGTGACAGAAAGCGGAAACCCTTCCTGCTAACGACATAAGAGAGCACAGCCTCTTACTAGCAGACCATCTGAAAATTAGGGAATGAGAGTCATGCCCCCTGAAGCAGGAGGACCTTAGAAAGCACGAATCCGAAATCTGAATATAACCTCTCCCCCAGCCCTAGGGGTGGCCACCAGAGGGCCAAGCTATACAAAGCAGTTGCCAAGAGGCCATAAAACTGAGCTGAGTTGTCACCTGCTGTATATCACAGGTGTCAGAGATCACAGTTTGAGCCCAGACACGTTAACTTCCTTCCAGAACAAAAGCCTACAATCATTAGAAAAGCACACAAGAACCAGAGAGGCTGAAGTGACTATTATCCGACAGCTGTAAGCCCTGTCCTTTAACATCTAAAGCTAACAGGACACACAAAGAACAGGAAATGTGATCGTTCTGGGGGGTGGAAGTGGGGAGGGTGGAGAAGGGCGGCAATAGAGACTGACTCTAGTGGTCCTAGGGGCTGAATGTAGTCGCCAATGACTTCAAAACAGCTACTACAGATACATTTGGCCAATTAAACAATGTTCAAAGAATTAAAGGAAAAATGGGCGTAATGAATAATAGAGAATCTCAACAGAGAAATAGAAGCTTAAAAATAGAAAATCTGGAGCTGAAAAGTACAATAAACAGATGACAAATTCACTAAATGGGCTTAGTAGCGGACTGGAAATGGCAGAAGAAAGAATAAGTGAACTTGAAGGTAGGTCAGTAGGCATGACCCAGTCCTGAGAAAGAAAAAAGATTCAGGCCAACAGTGCCCCAGAGACCTGAAGGACAGTCTCTGGGGTCTGGCACACAACATCCCAGTTCTGACCGTGCAGTTGGCTTCAGACTGGGGAGGAATGGCTGCGACTGAGAACCACCTTTTTCTGTGAGAACTCATGTCCCAGAACCGGCTGTGCCAGGAACAGAAGAGTAAGGGGTTTAACTCAACCTAGAGCAAAGTTCTTGATTTGTGTTTTTACGCTTTTCATTATTTTCTAAATGTCCTGTGACACTAAATACCACTGAAAGACTTTTGAGAAGCCAGTCTCCACACCTGACCCTCACTCAGCTCTGATCTCTGGTAGACAATTCTTTAAAACGTGACTGTCGGCAAGAGCAGCCGCTCCACCAACCCCAGTCCAGCCTTTGGCGGGTGGTGTATCCGACCCCGAGACCCCGTCCCACCCCTTCCCCTAGCCAAGTTCGCTGTGTTTTCCTCAGTGAAACTCTTTCCCACCCCCCTAATATGCCGCTCTATATTCAGTACAGAATTTCTTTGTTTTTCCAAAGTGGATGTGGTTTTACATTTTTCTGAGATACATAAAAATAATGCACAATTCATGCAAAGAAAACACAGAAGGACGTGAAAGCAAAATCACCTGTTATCGAACCGCTCAGCATTTTCAGTGACCCTAAGGGGTGCCCTTTCCTTCTGATATTTACATGCATTTGCTTAGTATCATACAGATTTTTTACACCTATGGAATCCTATGCTGTGTTTTATAACCTAATTTTTAAATCTACCAAATATAGCTTTCTTTCCATGTCAATAAACTTAGACCAATAGCTGACTTTGGGTTATTCAGCAGAGAAAGCTGAATCCCAAGCTAGGGGCTGCAGGGTGGGGGAGAAGGGCATATTTGGGGAGGGGTACACACAAAAATAAACCCCAATAGGTGGGTTCTCACCTTAGAATGTACGGGTCAAAGTGCAGGTGCTGGCGGAACCGTGGGCTCTCTACTCTCCCAGCCCCAGCCCGAGTCACTTCTTTCTTCCACTCACAGAATTCTTCCCGTCTTCAGACATTCTCCATTGTTTAGAGAAACTGTAAACATTTTAAGCAGAGTGACTGGATGTCTGCACCACAAAGAAACAAAAGGGCTCGAACCTCTGAGGTCTGAGGGCGAGCCAGGAGAGCCCAAGCTAACACAGAACAAGGCATTGCTATTACGAACTAGACCGAGTGTTTTCGTTTCTCCCAACCTCCCACGCTCAGACTAAAGGGCATCTATTTAAAGGATATCTCTCCTCCATTTTTTGAAATTCACTTGCTTCGCTGTACTTTAAAGCATGGTCATCAAGAACCTGGGAGGACAGCTTGTGTGACATGTGGGACCCTATAAGCCTGTCACCACAGAAGGTGCCTCTTTTTTCCTGGCGAAGCCACCCCGCCCTGGGTGGTCATTGTAGGCTCTCCCATTTCCTCTCGTCTCTTGGACTTTCTCTCATGTCCCTGGAATCTCGTTCTGTCCCAGAGCCAGGCCATCTGCTCCGGGCCTTCCCATTGGCTCCCTTTCAGATTTTTCCTCTCTCCTTGAGAACTTCCTCCTCCCTCTACCCTGAGCTCTTTCAATGCCTCTGGCTCCCTGAGTAAGGAACTCACTGGCCTGCCCCGTAAACCTCACTCCCTTCTCCGTTAGGTGGAGGGGAGACGCGTGGTTCCTCAGCTTAAAGACTGAGCTGGGCAGCCGTGTGCTATAGCCATAGCTGAGCCTTGGTGACATGTCCTTATCTGTGTGTCCGGGCCGCCCATCACCCTGCTCAAATACCCTTCTTTCCCCCTTTTTCTCCTTCAAAATCCAGCTCATTGTCAGAGGATCGGTTTCTGTCCCCACCTTCTCCATGTGCCTGGCTGTTAGGGAGCCGACGGCCATTTCTTTCTCGAAGGCTCTTCGCGTGTACAGTGTGTGCCACTGGGTTTAGATTGCAGTTGTTCTACCTTTGCTTCTTACGAGTTGACCTTGACTCTCTAAATTACGGATAAGCTCCTCACGGAGGCAGAAACGAGGCGTGCACCTCCCTGGCACCTCTCCCAGCCTTGTGTGCCTCAGTCGTGCCAACCAGGCCAGTGGAAGCTCTGGGTGGCTTTTATACCTGCCACTCATCCTGACAGCCCTTGCCTACCATAAAAGCATCCATTTTTGATTATAAAGTAATGCCATCAGATCACATTAAAGGCATTTTCATTATGACTAGAGTTAGAAATGACATCCCTTCCTCTCATGGAGTCCCAACCCAAATCCTTTTCTTTATGATTGCAATAATGTGTAACCATTATCAGGCTCTGTTATGGTGTCTTCCTGTTGACTTGAGATGGAACCGACCCACGGAGGTCAACATGAAATTGTTTCAGCCAGTGACGCAGATAGCTGGGAACTCCCCATGCCCCTGGGCCAAACCAAAAGCAGGAGTGATGTTTTTAACACTGATGAAGAATTTAGTGGTTACTGATTTTGAACCGAGAGCTGATTAGAAATGGGTCCATTTACAACTCACGCTTAGAAAATCAGAACAGAGGCACGTGGATCTTGTCACTTAATGTCAGAGACTTCCCTTCTCCTTCCACAACCCAAATAATGATGAGTAAGATTTCTCGCGGTTTTCACTGAAGCCAAATACCGAGTCCTCTAAGCTTAGAATCTCTTAGGGGGAAGTTCATTCAAAAGGGCAAACCAGATGACTGTGGGAAGACCAGCTGCCGGCCATCAGGGTCCGTCCATTCCCCGGGAGTTTAGGAGCCAGCGAGGCCCGCCCTGAGCAGCAAAGACCTGCGCATACCTGCCTTTTTTTAACGTACTTGTGACCTTTAACTTTTGTATGTTGAAGATACTCTGCTGCCCTGGTTTTAAGGATATTTAGAAATCAAAACTTTAACATATGTCCGATAGTAACTTGCCCCTGCATTTATCATTGCAACTCAAATCCATGTGATGTCTATTTGGATTTTAATAACCAGCGAGAGCTAAGAAAAACCCTGGGTTGGAAACCCTTCAGAACCATCTAATTAGGCTAGAGTTGTGCACTCTGCAAAATGAAACAATGTAATCCTTTCAGCATTACAAAAGCAGTGGTTTGAGCCTTTTATCAGATTGGCTTTCCGCTGAAGCCAAGGGGAGTAATTCTCTCTGTGTAAAAGTGACTTTGGAGATTAATGAAGGACAGAATGGGTACACATGGATTTATGAGCATTTAAAAATAATTTTTAAAATCTTTGCCTGCGTACACTGAAAACCAAGAGGCCTCACTTGTTTTAGATAGATTGTCTTAGGGAAAAGATAAAAAAAAATGTGTCTTTGATTCAGACTTAGGTAAATTGGACAAGAGGTGGTTTTAGGTCTTCGTGGGAGCTACGAGTTTCTGGTACCTTGTTTCAGGGAAAAGTCCTCAGCCTATGACTCTCATTGGCGCTGGCGTCTGCTGACCTCTCTCGAAACATGAAAGACATGTTGCAGACCCAGAGCAGCCGCGACAGCAGACAGCGAGCTCCGGGCTGGTTGGGGAGCCCCCGCCGGGGGGCGAGAGTCAAAACGGAGCCTTTGAGCTTGGCGGCTGGAGTGTCTGTGCCCTCCGGAAACTTAAGTGGGTGTGTGCCTTTCCTTACAGGTCCATAATTTGTTAGTTTGTTTCGTACTCTTAAAAGATGGCAGGTTCCGGTCACACACACCGAAACCAGGCTGGGAATTTCGAGCAGGAAAGGATTTAATAAGAGGTTTTGCACTGCTGCCCTTGCGGAAAGGCTAGAGAAGGGGAGAGACCAGGAAGGGCAGCTCTCGCAGAACCCGCTGGCGGCTCCATGGCATTGCAGAGCCCGCGGCACCTTCTCCTTTTGTCCCTTGAGGTGGGGAGAGGTGACAAGCACTGGCTGACTTCTGCAGCCACCAACCACTGTTGTCACAGCCACAAAGGGAACTGGAGCTGTGGCCACAGCCAAGAGAGGAATTCCCTACTACCCGCCTCCTGCCTTCTGGTCTTGCACTAGTACCCCCCAGCTGGCAAAGGATTCTGGGAAATGTAGTTCCCATACCTCCAGCTTCCTGGGATGAAGAACAAAGCACAGAAAGCCGAGGCCATGTGGCCCTCACAGTGCTTTAGATGGCATCCTAGCACCTTGGAAAATACGAAGTTATAGCATTTTGACCATTTAGACATTTACTTTTAATTGATTTTAAGGTGAAGTATGAAAAAGTCATTTTGACAATTTCTCCTGGGAGAGTGAAAAGACGATCAGTTTTATGTTAAAGAATATTTTGTAGGTTTAAGGAATGTTTGGGGGACATTTTAATTCACACAGTTCAAAAGTAGCTAAGCAGATACACTAAAATGACAGCTTTCTCTAGGCCTTGAAAACAAGCATGCCTGTATTTCTTGTCAACCCAATTATCTAAAATACAGCACATTCTACTGTTTGGGCATTTATATTTGACCCTGGTTGGTATTTTTCTGAAACAAAATGCTTTCTCTGGCAGTGAAATCGCCTGTTTGCATTCTGAGATTTTGTGTACTTTTTCTTCTAGTTGCATTGTTTACATGTTTAATTCCAGTAGGGAAATTATTTCAGATAAAAAATTGTCTGCAGGTTTACTTCAAATTGTCATGCCTTGAGAAACCAGTGCTTACACCGATGAAAAAACTATCCCATATGACCACAACAATTGTTACTACTATATATGTAAATCCTTTTACTTCTTCAGTCTCCATTAATCTCAGCAACTCTGCAGATGGGCTAGCGACTACTGTCCCCCATTTTTACTTCTAGCCGTGTTAGGTGACAGGTCATTAGCTGTGGAACCAAAGCAAGAGTTGGGTTGTATAAATAAATATGACGGTTTGCTTATGAATATGCATATATGAGACTACTCCTGTTGCAACAACATTCATTTTCATGCTTCTGCGTAAAGCAGGGGCCCGTTGGGGTTAACATGGCATTTGGAGGGAGGCGAAGGTGGTCATGGGGGTGGGGGGCCTGGATGCTTTTAAGGGAATCAGTTTTCAGAGCCTCAACTCACACATGTCCAAAGGGGATCTGCTAGGGAATAGGGGTATGATGAGGGGACCGGTCTGTGTTCCTGGTATCCTCCCTCCAACTTTGCAGAAGGAATCCTGCCTCTCTCCCATCTCACTCTGATACCCTGATGGAACGGGGCGGGGGGGCGCGGTTAAAGGACCCATCGACAAAGCCAAATGGGGGAAGGATCGAGGGTAGGAGATGGAGGTGGGTGGGGCTGGGGAAAGTGGTGCCAGGAAAATGCTGACAAAAAAACCAAACAAACCCAAAACAAAACAAAAAAATAGACAGGGGGAGGTAAAGAATAGCATAGGAAATTGAGAAGGCAAAGAACTGGTATGTACAACTGACAGACATGAGCTAAGGCCGGGGGGATGATGGGATAGGGTGCAGGGTGGAGGGGATGAAGGGGAGAAAAAAATGGGACGACTGTAATAGCATAATCAGTTTTTTAAAATTAAAAAAAAATTCATATTAAAAGAAGAAGAAGCCTGTGGGAACCAAACAGGAGGGCAATCCCGAGTGCTGGCTTTGGTGTTAGGAAGTAGTTGAGAAAGTTAATGACTCTTGTGACTTTAGTAAACAACTTGTAAGTCTGTTTTTCCCCATTTCTTTCCTTACAGCAATGCCGTAGGGAGACTTAAATAGCATGCTGGCTAATAAAAAAGAAAAAATAATTTTGGCGATAGGTTGCTGTGTGAATCTGGCATAAAACTGAGAAGGAAGCAAAATGATGGAGGGACATCGCTATAACACAACTCTCTCCCTGCCCATTCATTTTTAAAATATAGACAGGTTTCTTGGTACATAAATTTATAAAAAAGAAAAGAAAAAAAAAGAACAAAACTGGTGCTGAGCCCTGATTCATTCTGGTAATCAGCAGTCTTGATCTAAGACTACACGAACTAACTGGGAGACACCAGGCTTTGTTAACATTCTAGAAATGGAGAGCTGCCTTTCCAACAAAATTTTCCTCTTATGTAATAATTCTGTTCAAAATTCATTGTATCTTACGTTTTTATCAATTATGGCCTAAAAGTGACTGTAGTTGTAACCTAATCAGGAAGCATTCCAATATTTAGAACCTCGATTTTTAAATAGAAAAAAGTTTTTAGTTAAATGTTAATTTATATACATAATTTATTATATAGAAAATATAAACGATAATAATGTTTATTTATTTACCTTGCCATTATTAACACAATACACAGTGACCCATAAAATACTAGGTTTTAAGTATGTGGGAAAGAAGGTAAGAATTCAAAGAGAAAAAGAATTGATGC